>MCFE01000510.1:0-64843 GCA_002104905.1 Basidiobolus meristosporus CBS 931.73 | reverse complement strand
CCTAACCTAACCCTAACCCTAACCTAACCCTAACCCTAACCCTAACCCTAACCCTAACCCTAACCCTAACCCTAACCCTAACCCTAACCCTAACCCTAACCCTAACCCTAACCCTAACCCTAACCCTAACCCTAACCCTAACCCTAACCCTAACCCTAACCCTAACCCTAACCCTAACCCTAACCCTAACCCTAACCCTAACCCTAACCCTAACCCTAACCCTAACCCTAACCCTAACCCTAACCCTAACCCTAACCCTAAGTCCTGGAATTTGGCTTACCACTTCTCTCTCTTACTTCTAGAGACTGCACTAAGCTTGACAAGTTTGCAGTATGGTGCATTACCTCCTTGGTGCCTCATTTGCCTGAATGCCCCTACAGACATGCTATTCTTGGTGCTTTTGGGTTTATGCCCTATAAGATCAGACTTCTCTACCTTAGAACCAGATTATACCTCAGACTTCACAACTGCAACAACCCACTGATTAAGGCCTGGAAGAGAACACACCACACAACACCTGACTCCTGCTGGAGAACTATACTTGGAGATCCTGAAGTCAAGAAGTTTGCTCACTATATTCTGCAGTCAGAAAAACCCAAGCTGGCCTACCTGAAGTACTTGACAGACCTTTGGCAGCAATATCTGCAGCAGCACACTCCCTTTATGATGAATATCAATCCTTATCACATTCCCCTCATTAATGTTGTTCACAAGTCATTCTTACCTCTCTTGCTACCCCCCTTCCCACTGAGCAGTGTCTTGAGCACTGAAGAACTATCATCACTTCTTATTAACTTACCTACAAATTCCCCTCAGCTACACACTCTTGTATCAAAGCTACAACAGTAGCACTGGCTTCTTTGTTTCTACTGAAATAAAGATTTCACCTGTTGGTGACTGTCTCCCCCCCTAACCAATTCTGTTGCCTTTTTAGCCAAGTCCAGCTATATACAATACCAATATTTTATCAAAATTTTTCAGCTAAAATTTCCACCACTCTCTGGCAATTCTAAGATTCTGCACTTAGTTGTCACTTATGTTCAGTTGAACCATTCAAGAGTTGTATTACACTTTCCTCTTGGATATAACAGGCTACTTACCTACAGCTCAAATTGCACCCATTGAACCTAAGCAGACTACTCTATATCTTTGTCTTCCTAGGTTCTCTGGAGTGTCAGTGCATTGTTACATATATCAAATCCAACTGCTCTAGCCAGACAGGCCTTATATAAGATTCTCAATGCAGTAGGTCCCAATACTGCAGCCCAGAGAATATCCCTTTTGTTGAAGCAATATGTAGTTGCTCTGCTTGATGTTAGTGTTTACCTTAATGCACTCTCCACCTGCAACCTTCACTAATTAGGTAAGCTCCTCAATCATATCATTTATGCCCTAGTCCCTGACTTGTCTGAGGTGTATGCAGTAAATGGGATCTTGATTTCTACCCATATCATATCCTGTTAATTCTTCTTAGAACTTCCTTCCTGGTGAAGCTCCAGCCATCCAGAAGTCTGCACAAGGCTAGGCTAGTAGTGGAATTCATACTAAACTTAGTAGTAAGCCATCTACTACTTGCACAAAGATTCACAACTAAAAATCTGCAAGAAAATATCAGCCAAATGCCTGCAAGATTCTATGATAATACTAGTAATTATTGGATGAATTACACTGGTGATATTTTTTATAGAGCTTTTGGTGAAGTGTATGTAGCAACTACCAGAAAGCTACTCCTGGACAATGTCATAACCTAGGAGTTAACGTGGAATATTGGTTTCTTGTAAAAATCAACTAGATGCCATGCAACAAGCTTAAACAATAGAGGCCAGACCCACTGCTGCGCATTATTCCTGTATCACTTGCTGCAAAAGTAGTCAACGGGATTATATTCTAAATCTACATCCATTGATTCGGGGATAGAAGCAAGTAAACCTTGTTACATGGCTTACATATAATAGGAATACTATCCCATTACCCAAGTTCTTGAGGCACCTTGAAACACATTTACAACAGGGAGCACTATGAGATGCCTATTATTAGGCGACAATACCTGCGTATACGTCCATTCAAAATGTACGGCTTCACAATTTATCCCTTACATCTCAAAGGTTGTCTTACATTTTTCACCAGAAATATTCTTGGTGAATAAAGGAACCCCCCTATTTACCTGGATGCTCCATGGACTTTAAGCCCATATGGTGGTCAGCCTAGTAAGATCACGATTTCTGGGATAGGCAGCATAGAGCAACCATGATAGGTTCTTTTAGTCAACTGCTTGATAAAGAGGTGGCTCATCCCGATATTCTAAAAAGTTATCAAGAAAATACCACTTTACGTGGCTCCGCTCAATATATCAGAACTGGTGTATCCCTTTTTGGTTGTACAAAATGACAGTTTTATTTGAGGCGTATTACGGTAATTTCTTGTCATGGTATCAACCCATACAAGGCTGAGTATTATAGAACATAAACATTTACATCGGAGAGGCGTTAGCAGGGGTGGGTGAGTGTTTTGTACAATGGTCGGATTTATGCTGAGTTGCGTGTAGTATGGGTGCTTCGGCTACGCATCAGGGTCGAAGTTTAACACATTAAAGCTAGAGGATTTGTGGGCCGGTGCGGTGTTGATGGAGTTCAATTCGTCGTAATACGTTTCCCACACAAGATCTTCCAAGGTGCTTGAGTTACGTAAGCGACTTGGGATGTTGGCCGTAAACTTGCCTGCGCGTTTAGGAAGCGAAAACCGTGACCTCAATGGAGTGCTGATCTTGTCGGCTAGGGAGATGGTTAGTTAATGGGCAGAAAGTGGCGGTGGATATTGGGGAATTTACCTTTCTGCATGCTCGCTTCCAAAGCCATAATTCGCATTTGATCTTTATTGGATCTGATTTCACGTGCACCAGATATTCTGGGTGGGAGAAAATTATCGAAATGGTACTTTCGGTTTCTTCTCTCACCCCTCAATGGCCAGCAGATACCATGTGGGTCTTTTACGAGGCGCCTCGTGTTGGTGGAGATCCGAGATGGTCTTCCATCTACTCTCGGGCGGCTATTCATCAGTTCATTAACATATTTGGTGTACAGTACTTGGGTGGGGGGGAATTTGGTACACATGGCTTTTCTAGCCTCAACCAATACAAGCCAACCCTCCTTCCTGGGTGCATCGGAGCTTGGGGTCTGTTTCATAAACGGATATTCACTACTTGGATAGGGAGGTGGTGGTGAGCATGGCAAGTCTTGGGTGTAATTGGGAAGTAAATCTTCATCCTCGAATGGGATCTCGTGGTACGAAAAGGTAGCTAGAGGAATGTTATTCAAGGCGTCAAATGAGGGTTGCTCTAGATTCCCATCCACGGGACTGATGTCGTAGGGTGATTTGACCGTGGGGAAGTCAAGCTCGACGCCGTCAAACGGGGCCTCGTGACGCGCAGCTTTGCGGCCATTGGAGTGATGGGCGATTCTGGAGAGTGAGGCGGAGACAAACTTGTCCACAACCTGATTTACTGCCAACTTCTCGGTGATTTGTTTATTAGGCAATGGTATGCTTGAGGCTCGCTTCGTTGTCCGGTAACCGTCCTGCTTCAGGGTTAAGGAGTCGAGATTAGCCATGATGTTAGAGTACTGCGACAGCAGCAACGCCTCCTTCGAGCTAATCCTGTTCTTGGCAGCTGTGCTCGACTCGATGTACTGACGACGATAAGACATTTTGCCAATTGGTTGGGATTAAAGATCTCTTGTAGCCGGGAGGGTAGGCGTGGTAGTAAGGAGGGGACAGGGCGATTCAAGAATGATAGGTAAAAATCCAGGTTGCGAAATCGGCAAGCGCAGTTGATTATGGATTAGATTAGGCAGTGGGGCCGATAAATAGCAAGGACGGGTGAACGAAAAACGGAAGAAATTCCGAGTGAGCAAATTGATGTTATTTGCGGGGTTGGCAAGAGTTTATATAATTTTCGGCCGCTTGGGCTACGGGTTGCTTGATCACCATACAATCCATTTTAGAGGCGAGATTGTGCCAATTCTCAAATTTCAACCGAAGATAGGATTCCAAATCCAAGTGATCAGGATCTGATGAATGAGGGGTGGTGTGATGAAGTCAGGTGCCCACATATATGAAAATATCCGTTTCAGAAACCAAGAGGAGCAGGGATCCGATTTTACAGCAGCCTTTCATTTAAGCTCACCAATGGCACGGCAGGCCGCGTTGGTAGAGGCTTTGGCTGATAAGTCATTTGATTGCCAAATCCCTATCTGAATGATAATGCGGCCACAGAAACAATGAAACACTCGAAGATAGGTAATGCGACGATAGCTGGATGTACGCTTCACCACAATACTCCATAAATTTGCATCTCAGTATACACCCCTCAAATACACAAGTGAGTTGCATTCCACAGAGCTGCTGCATTGAATGGCGCCAGATCTATCAGATAAAGTTTTAATGCGTCTTCCGCTGCCTTGCTCCAGCGTCTCTCGGATCCTTGGTTGATGTGCTGGCATGTGCTAGTGAAGACTGAACCGCATTAGATGCGTTTGACGCCGTCTTTTGTCGTTGGTGGGAATACCACACCGACACCTACACTATCGCTTGGCAAACATGCTAAGAATGGACATCAACAATTGTTGGCTGAATTGCCGAGTTCATTTAGGATCAACTGATTAAATTTGCGGGTTCGCCGAACTAGCCTTTTTTGCTTTGCCGAATTTCTTAATGGGTGGCCAGTTGGTGCACAAAGCCAGGGCTCGTTACTCTTATTCCAGATAGTTCCGGCCAGCATTGCTAAACCGTGAACTCTTCCATTGTTGGTTGATCACGGCCATTTTCAATCAAATCTCCATGTATCTCACGAAGATTCGACAGCAGCATAGTGGGTGAAGAGAGTCAGCAGCTGGCGGCCTAGATCCGGAATATAATATTCCCAACTTGTACACGGCATTCCATTCCCCTGCAGGGTATTGTTAGGAGATTTTATCGTACTGGAGAATTACGGAAGTGGTGCGGCCATTGATTCAGAATCACTCCCCACATAACACTGATGCGTATCGTCCAGAACTAAATGAGTTGGTCAAGGCCGCATAGTGTTTTCTACGCGGTAGAACAGAATGCAGGCTTGTTTACAATGCAACAGGGTGGTGGCAATGTGGATCAGAGCCAGTTACCACACATATGTTCAGGATCACCACCAAGTATGGAAACCCAGTTAACATGGCAGTTCAATGTTGAGGTGCCTGGTGATCATGGGACTGGAACGAAAGGCTCGAAACAAGTATTTCATCTGGTTCAGTACGTAGAGGGTCATCTGATGGAATCGATGAATCAGCCTCGTTCACAATGACCAAGAAGGGTACCACTGCATCTGCTAATCATGTTCTGTGATATTGAATAGAGCATAAATTTATATGGTATCACAATCTGCTAGGCTCACTGCATAAATTTTCAATGGATACCAGATGGCGCTGGGATACCTGAATCACCCAATGCCAAAATTGGAACAGGGGAAGGTTCGGAGCCTGCCCTTCATCACGGAAGAGTTTGTTATAGAATATACGGCATCGGTAATGCAGCTGTGGCCACAACTACATTGATGCAAGCTTATGATCATTGACACCAGCAAGCTAGCTGATGGAGGGACTCGAATTTCCGATTAGATGAAAACCGCGGCACTTGCAATACAGGCTGCGTGGGACAAAGGGACGTTTGGTGCTTTTCAAATGGCTCCGGTATGGGGAATCGTTCAGACAGCGAGCTAGCCACAGCAATCCACTAGGGTGGTGGATGCGTCAGATGGCCCTCTCTTTCTCAAACTCTAACCCACGTATCGTATCATAGCACCATGTATATGAATGGTGCCATTATAGCTATCACAACAGTGCCCCGTGATTAGTCATTGCTTTGAATGCATTGGCTAAAACTATTCAGCAAGCCACGGATATTAGTCAAGTCAGCAGTACGATCGGATACCTGGCAGCCGTGGTCCCAACCCTCTCCATAAGATCCTCGGATCCGCACTTCAGTATGTGCGGGCGCTAGTGTATTCCTAAAGGTTGGATTTATCGCAGAATCTGTGCTACTGGCTGGATCCAGTCATCAAGAAATATAATGGTTTTGGCAGTGGATATGCCAGGAACTTTTACATGTAAACTAATCACCTGGTGTGTTTGATACAGATACTGGAAACGGGGAATCGAATGTTGTGCAATTGTTACTTCTTCCTCTTCGTCTTCATAATGTGCGCATGGATCCGTCACCTGATGGTATCTGGAGCTAATGTACCTTGATGACAAACCGGCCCCGTTATCTTACTAACGGATGAGATGGCAATAGGCCGGCAATGAGCGGGGCGATTTTGAGTATATCGGAGGGTTGTATAATAGCTGCTTCCGTGGTCACACAAATTGGCTTAGGGTTTGGTATGCAGTCCACTCATACAGAGTGTATAAGATTCAGCAAATGATAATGGAGGTCGTAAGAACGGCTCGCCTCGCTGTCCGGATCATTCCGGACAAACCGGGATTGGCATTGACCTGGTCAGGATCTATTTAAGGGAATTGATATATATCCTCAAATAGCGGGCCGCATGGTCTCAGCTGACCCTCCCCCGACTCCGTCCAAAATGACCGAGGAAGATGGTCACAGGGTTCAATCGATTTTGGAATCTCTCTCATGCCATTAGATCATAATGTTCTAGGAACTGGTTGATGGATTTGCGTAACAGCCAAAGCACTCAAGCTGAGATCAATCATGAATTGTGATGATTGATTATCGAATCAATTATCTTCCCGACCATAACCGGCTCAATGTGACTACGGAAGCAAGTGATGGATGACCAAGCAATTTGGGTTGACCAGAAACCAATGTAAAGTGGGTGTCTCAACGTACCAACCATGCCATCTCCTTGAACCATTGCAGCCACATGTATCTGCTAATATGGTACTTACGTAAATGTCGTGGCGCAGAGGTTGACTGTATCTGAATCTGACATAAACTCAGATGTGGTCAAGGTACCCTTGATTTTCGGCATAATCTTCACCCGAAGTGAGATTGGCCTATTCATCAACTGCAGATTGCGTCCAGTTGGGGCTTGATTGAATATTGGCCAGGCTGGTCTGCTATGAGGTAGGGGAGTTGAAACTTTTGCCACACGGGCTCTTCCGGTGGGAGATTACAAATGAGCACTCACCAATTCTGAGACATATTATGCATCAAATAACTTTTCATGAAAAGCAGCAGTATCTTGCACAGTGTTTAGAGTTGAAACCTGCGTATTAGTCAGCCATTAGTCGATGTTCAAAGGTACTTATTGATTCCTAAATTAATGATATTTGTAATTGACATCTGGTTAGTGCTTTGGACTAGGCAATAAACTAGATATTTGCTGTTGCAATTAGCTAGTATGACACCAGCTCATGTACATGCTTTTTTACTAGGCTAATGGTCAGAATATTGGATCTACCCCAGTAACTTAGTCCATCCTCATTCTTCCATTGTATAGTATTAGAAACCATCACAACATCTTATGCAAATAGCTTGCAACTGCATATTCAGCCCTCACCACACCTTGCATAACTGTAGCAATGCTTGGCAAAATGCTCAAATTTGTTGTTTCAGTTCAATACATCAAGGTAAAGCTGACTCTCTCTTATGCTAAGATTTCTAAGAACTAGACATAACTCAAATCTAAATTTTGAGCTAACCACTGAAATCTTAGCAACAAGAACTATTGAATTCTAAGGTATATGACATATATTAGTGTGAGCTACATATTTTCAGCATAGATGAACTACCCAATCAAGTGTTTGAACTTACTGGTTGATATGTAGGAGTGTGCATGAATGCAAGCTTCTGATATGGTGGAGAAAGTTACCCTTGTGTAGGTTAATAGTGGGGTTCCAAGATTTTGTCTCAAAATTTAAGTAGGAGCTTAGTATATGACTCTTCATATGTCTATGGAAGACTGTCAGATTAACAGCTCAGATTCTCTGGTCTTGATAAGCTAGAATAGAATATTGTAACTTGATTGTTATACCATCTTGGCTAGTCAGAGTATGACAGAGTACTAGTGCATCCCAAACTATGATGCAAAGCTTCATATCTTGATCCACATTGTACTCAGGTTAACAGCAAGTTATACCACACTATTGGAGACAATGAATGTGATGTACCCTGTGAAGGATAATTAACTAAAGGCTAGTAGAGCACCCATGCAATGTCACTTGATCTCCAAGGTTTTCTAATATTACAACTCTCAATATTTGAGGTACCTTCTGTTTAACAGACAAAACAAATGCCACATTTGCTAGAAGGAAACTTGTCTAAGTAGTGTGAACACTAAACTTGGTGATTAGCTTTAAATTTGTTCAGCAATGAATTTTAGTTAAATGCTAAAAGAGAAAACACCAGCAGAATGCCAGCAAAATACCATCAGAGTGTAAGCAGAATAGCAATGTATTCTCAAATGAACTCCAAGTATGAGATTTCTCACAGGGATATAGCCAACAAACAAGCCATTGCAATATATCAGGATTCTGAATAGTATATTACTAAATCTTAAAAAACTTGAAATTCAGCTGGTACCACATCAGCTAATAACTGAAGTTTTTTTAGACTGAAAATTTCCAAGATTTTCAATAATGTTCAAGAACCTGAATAACCTGTGTGATTCCAATACTGAGCAAATGATGGAATTCCTGTAACTCTTGTGATTGATGTTTATACTTTCCAAGATGCTGCAGCAAGCTATGAGTGCCACTATTACTGTCACTGGAAGGCTTCAAAGCCTTGATACAAATTGGCATTGATCCATTGTGTCAAAGATCCAGATATATTACAGCACCAGGATGTACTTACCTGCAAGATTTCTATGACATTATATCTGTATCAGTCCAAATTCTTCAGTTTAAAAGTAGTGCTCTAGTAGTTTGCAGAAATAGGAAGCGGTTGGTGAAACAAGTTTGCCATATGGCTCACTCTTGCAGATACAAAAAATGCCAAAGTGGTATTCATGCATTTACATGTTTCTGGCAGAGCTAGCTTGTTGAGTATATTTAGAAAAGTCAAAGGTGGATATGTGCAAGCAGAGAGGTACTTGGTGGAACCTTGCACTTTCTTACATGCAAGGTACCTTCTCATCTGGTCAGCTAATAAGGGCAAATCTCAATAAGGAGTTTTGCAGTATATTCAAATTGCTTTATACCATATTCTGACTAACAAAGCCAGGGAAACCAGCAAGTTTTACTACATAAATTTCAACACTACAGTTCTATTCAATATCAATACTGAGTTGAGCCAATTGCAACCTAGGATATACTAGTAGCTCTCTACCTACTGGTCTTAAAATAAGTGTGCAATTACTTGATTGATAAGCCAATTAACATATTTAATCAAGATATCCTCCATGAGCTACCTATATAAAAAGATGCCTAGTATCTGCATTGTTGATTGCAGCATGATGAGTTGGATTTCTATCAAGCACTTTGCATCCTTGGTTGCCCTAGACTGAGAAAAAAAAACAAAAATAAGGCTAGCAGGATACTGCCATAATATTAACTAAATTCAGAGTTTCTGTTAGCTTACAACTTTCAATATCTCAGATATTATTTAATTGGCAGATAGGCAGAAGTATTTCCAGGTGGAGGCTTGGCCTACCAGCATTCATACCAAATTTGGTAACCATCTACTGACTACTTTCACCAAGAATTGTAGCCATTAAGTAGAAAGAAAATCTCAAGCCAAATCCCAATGATCTACCATTTGATGACTAGTGAAATATCTGCAGATCAATCAATGAGCTCAAAGTTTAGCATCTTTTAAAAGGGCTGAGATATTTGTATAGGGGGATATGGCATAAACCAATATTTATAAGTAGTAACCTTGGCTATATTACTCCTAAATAGTCTCACTGTTGTATCCAAGAGAGATATGTATTAGTACTCATGAATGGTATAAGTGAACCAAAGAGACAGTTGAGTGCCAAATGTTAGAATTGTCAGTGGGTGGCAAAATATTAGCAGAAAGGCTCTAGTCTAATATTAGTCTTGGATATAGCTAGTTTTAGCTATAAAGGCTCTGGTGTTGGTTTACTCTGCAGACTAGGCTTAGTATTCTTAGGAGTCCTAGACATTCTAAGCTTGGATTGAAGCAGACCAGAGTTGTTGAATTCTTAATTTTGCTGGGACACAATCTTGATCTTGGTGAAAAACACACTAAACCAAAAATTTTAGTAAACTTTGTTTATACTTTCTGATCAAGTTCAACCAGTATGTGCCAAGAGACTGGATTAATTGAAATCAATACAGGTGTTGTTTGGTGCATGAGATATAAGAGAATTGCTTCATCAATCTGCTAATGATCTGGCAGCTACTAGGCAGTTGGATAGATCTCAGATCACTAATCACCTGGGAAGGCTTGGCAGATCAGTTGATGACCTAAGACCCCATGAGAGTTGATCAGGTGTGACAAATAAAAACAGATTCCAAGACAGGATAAAATAAACTGGTACTGGGATTAGTTATGCTTGGGTCAGGGAAAATCCTCAAGGGTGTCAGATTTTAACTTAGTAAACTGGCCAAGCTTTAAATGTTGATGCACAACACTCACAGGTAGCCACTCATACTTTCTGTGTAGATGAAAAAGTCTATTCTACATGCTCATTTGAATCTCCTAATATTGCTCCCTTACAATCACTTACTAGGCATCAATATTGGAGCTTCTCACATCAATATTTTTTCTCAGACTGAATCAGAATACACCAAAAAGTCTTGTTCTATGTCTCCATAGGTCCACCTCAAGCAGATATCAGATGAAGCTATAAAATACTCAGATGTATGCTTCAATGGCTCTTGCACTTGAGATATATGGCAGTGGGAACTGATTGTAGCTAAGATCATTATGCAATTTTGGAATACAACTTACATCTTTTACTTGACCTACCAAGTCAGTTTGCATATTCTTATATTTCTGGTTGTTGTAAAAATTTGTAATTCCACCTAAATATCCACCTAAATTAGTCAGTTAGATCATTACCCTCAAATCCTAAAGAATACTAACCAAATTCCTTGTTGGGATTTACTTAAAATATTTTCACCAAAATACCAGATACCCAGAACATGAAAATTCTCAAAGTTGTCCAAACAGCCCCAAACTTTGCACACATGCTCTTGGGACCTTCCTTAGCCTATCCTACATGTCTTCTATGCCAAGACCATGTAAAAGTATAAATACTACTTTTACATTCAATAAATCATTAAGTGAAAACCACAAAATCTACTTGTTCTCCCAATCACTTCCAATATCTCCAAGACTCTTACAACACCCAGAACATGAAAATTCTCAATGTTGTCCAAACAGCCCCAAGCTTTGCACACATGCTCTTGGGACCTTCCTTAGCATATCCTACATGTCTTCTATGCCAAGACCATGTAAAAGTATATATACTACTTTTATATTCAATAAATCATTCAGTGAAAACCGCATAATCTACTTGACCTCCCAAATAACTTCCAATATCTCCAAGACTCTTACAACACTGATTTCTGTGCAGAATATAGCTTATTTGTGTCTTGCATTGTCCCATTTATTTGGCAGCAGTGGATAAATTTCTTGAGGGATCTTTGCTTTATTGTAATAGTGTATTCTTTTTGCAGGTTCTTGCCATCATGACTTTGTGACAGTTATCATTTTTCTCTTCATGAGCTCAATGTTAAACTACCTATTGCTACTGCTGCTAATCTGACTTAATACTCTCTTATACCTGAGAATTAATCTTATATATCTGCAAAGAGGCTTGAGCTATTTATATTCATTATCCCCTCAGTTTTGGTACCCACTGCTTCTGAATGGTGTTCTTGTATGCTTCCTATGCATGCAAGACTTAATGTGCTACAAAATAACCGGCAGATTGATATTTGTTCTGGAAGCTGGCCAATCTCTTACAATTTTGTTTTGAAACCAAGACATTTGTGCTTAGATTGCATGTGCCAAAGTGTTACTATTTGTTCATCAAGTTCCCCAATTGGTTGTATGAAGAGACAATGATAAAATACGGTCTTATGGCCTTATAGTATATATGCAATTAAGCCTTGGCATTCTGCCCCTAAGAAAAAAAAATTAAGAAAAGGCCAGTAAAAATATCCCTCTGCTTTTACATTGCAAGTGGCTATATTCCTGTCAATTTCTGAGAGCTGCTTGAGTTCCTTTATTGGCTCAAAGATACTGCATTCTTTATATGGGACTTTGACTTCACTACTTAGATTGCCCACCTATCATGCTTCTCTATTTCACCTGACTTCTCTGGAACATTGCTTCTAGCATATTAGCCAATACACCTAATTGTCATAACAATGCATTAATATTACTACAGTTTTGTAATTATTTATTGATATTTACCTAGCTCAGTAACAGGCAAATTTCAAGTTTCTTCAAATCAACAATTCTTGATATCTTTGGCACTGGCCGTTTAGAAAACAAGCAGATATATTCTCAGCAGGACACTATAACAAATGGCATTCATATCAGACCTGGTAATCAGCCCTCACTGCTTTCATAAGAAATTAGAACTAAGAATTTGAAGGAAAACACAAGCCAAATGTTAGCAAAAGATCATTAGAATACCAAAAGACTATTATTTCATTATAACAAGAATTTCAACTTTGAGACTTTTTGAGAGGTAGAATTTGTAACCCAGAACATGAAAAGTCTCAAAGCTACTCAATTGGCCCCAAGCTTCATATACATATATTTCTGGGTATACTGCATATAGTTGGTCTGCTAAAACAATCAAAAAGTACAAACAATATCTGACACTCTATAAGTTATTGAGTGAAAACCCCACAATTTATTTGCTCTGCCAAAAACTGCTGATAGCTGCAGAACCTTAAAAACAGATATGAGGCAACAACAGGTTTGCAACTACCATTAGTAGTTTGATGACAGACATTTGCTGGTCTTCTACCAAAGATAGTCCATTTGTTACATTCTTATCTGCCTGAACACAATGGCTGGTATGTAGTTTTGAAGACATCCTCAGATACCTACATGACTGAGAGCCCAATCAGTGAGCATTATTGCTTCAAGTAAGCATACTCCCATTGAAAAATCTCAAACTTAAAATTTATATGATCTTCTTTGCATAATCTGCTGGCATTATAATGGTATTTTGCTGGTATTAAGCTGGTGTTTCTCATTAAAATTTTAAGTTACAATTGCTGATGGAAGTGGCATCTGATTACCAAATCTGGTTCAAATGCTAGTTAACCAAGTCTTCACTTAGACAATATGTCTGCATATCTGCCAAATAGCTAATACATGTGATATTACAAGTTGCAGTTGTTGAGAGACTTGGGATTAAGCTGATATTGTCATGGTATTCTGCTGGCCTTTTCTTAATGGTTTTTCATAGAGTATTCTGCTGGTCTTTTTGCTGTTTTTCTTCCTGAGGACTGTTGGACTGGCTCTTTCTAGATACAGCTCTACTTGTGGGACTGAATATTGTTCCAAGAGTCTTGGAGATATTGGAAGTGATTGGGATGACAAGTAGATTATGTGTTTTTCACTGAATGATTTATTAAATGTAAAAGTAGCATTTATACTTTTACATGGTCTTGGCATAGCAAACATGTAGAATAGATTAAGGAAGGTCCTGAGAGCATGTGTGCAATGTTTGGGGCTGTTTGGACAACTTTGAGAATTCTCATGTTCTGGGTACCTGGTATTTTGGTGAGAATATTCTAAGTAAATCCCAACAAGGAATTTGGTCAGTATTCTCTAGGATTTGAAGGTAATGATCTAAGTGACTAAGTTAGGTGAGTATTTAGGTGGAATTACAGACTTTTACAACACTCCCACCTGGCTAAATGCTCATACTGACTAGTCCTAATTTTGATCTAAGATATTCAAACTTGTCTCTAGCTGATGGCTTGGTAAATATGTCTGCAATCATTTCATCTGAAGGACAGTAAACTAAGCTCACTAAGTTATTCTCTATAGCTTTTTGTAAGAAATGATGTCTAAAATCTATGTGCGTAGTTCTAGCATGAAAAGTTGGATTTCTACCTAATTGTATACATCCTTGATTATCTTGAAATAAAGTAATAGGCGTTTTTTGGCATAGGCCTAAGTCTGTAAAAAGCTTTCTTACCCACATTGCTTCTTTTTTAGCTTCACAGGCTGCCATATACTCTTCTTCTGTGGTAGAAAGTGCTACAGTTGGTTGCTTTATTGAGTTCCATGAAATTGCTCCTTTACAGTAAAGAAAGGTGTAACCTGTGGTGGATCTTCTGTCTTCCAAATTTTGTCCCCAATTAGCATCAGAGTATCCCACAAAATCCATTCTGAATGCTTATAGGTGTATCTTAAGTACATATCAGCAGTTCCTTTTAGGTATCTAAAAATCCGCTTAACTGCTGCAATATGATCAGGTCCATAGTTCTGATTATGTTAGCTGACAACTCCCACTGAATATGAGATATCTGGACGTGTTCCAAGCATGATATACATCAGACTGCCAATCATAGATTGATAAGGAAAGTCAGGGCTTTCAGATGATACCAAGCTCTCTTGATTTGGTTGAGTTTTGACCAAGTTAAGGTTTGTCTCCATTGGGGTAGCTGCTGGTTTACAGTCTTCCATTTTGTACTTCTTTAGTATATCTTGAATATACTTGGATTGTCTTAGGGTAATAGTCTGGGTACTTCTGTCTATGGATGGCTGCATTGCCTGCATGCACCCCCAACCACTGCTGAGATCCCCAAAACTCTGCCAGCACTATACCAATATTCTCTTGCTTTTTGATAAAGTTAAATCCATTAGATAAGTACATGTTGAAAAATTAGCTTATACCTAAGCCATTCATTCACCTAAAGACTATACTCAGCTTTTGTGCTCACTGATAAGTTGTATGCTTGAGATTTAGTTTGTAAGCTAGTTCTTAAAATCAACAAAGGACTAGAAGTTACCAGTATTTTCAGACTTATTCAAAAGCCCCTAAGTTGTGTTCTTAGCTTCCTGGAACCTTACTTGAGCCATCTATATCACTAGCTTTGCTAGACTTCCTTACAGGTGTAAGCACTTATTTGAGTTCAATAGAACTACAAGTAAATATTGTAGAGTTCTAATAGTTCTCCAATTTATTTCTAGTTCTCCTTAGGATCTTACAACAGTAAGGTAGTAGGGCAAATGGGTTTTTAAGTGTGCACCTTCAAGTAATGGCAAAATTAATAAACCTATAGCTCTTGAATTGTAGGTCCATTATAGTTATTCATGCCATTGGAGTTTTGGAGATGTTGGAAGTGTTTGAGAGCACAAGCAGAATATATGGTCTTAGCTCAATGATTTATTGAATATGTAGGATATTATTGCATCAATTCAAAAGATCATAGTACCATTACTATTCTAGACGACAGCAATAAGAAACGCCTCATTTATACAAAGCAGTTTTCCATCAGCATATTGAAGAGCCCCCGATCCGATTATATCTTTACCGGTAGGAGCAGCCTTCTTTACTGTGAGAATGGTTAGATGATACGCATCCTTCAGCAGGTATTAAATACACAGACTAAATACTAGAGATTATCTTTTACTCTCCACCTTTAGGCACTGATGCTCTAGCAAAAAAAGGCATAACATCAGTGAAAGTTAATGTCTTTAGGTCAACAGTTGAGGATAGAGCGCTCGGATGTTCTGTAAGTAGCTTTAGCTAGAATTGGGCCAAACGTGACTGGAATCGGGAGCTTGCGATCCATTGATATAAATGGTCCAGAGTGTGACCATCAGGAATTTCTGAGAATCCCCGACTATTGTTTACAACGTGCTTATCCAATGACCCTGGCTGGCATTCGGAGGCCAATATGTTGAATACTTTGCCCATGTTGGTGAGTAAATATCAGGAAGATTTAATGCTGAGATGATTGAGAATTGTCAGTATTGGGTTAACCATGCAGACTGCCTTCAATTATGGATACTTGGTGAGGATTTTAGAAGCAATGCGCAAACGATGGGTGTGCTGTATATATATATATATATAATATGGCTGGAACTATTTTCACAATCTATTGCAAGTACAATCAGTATCATGCGAAGACCCGATATACTCCAATGTCTGGACCATCGCTACAGATCACCCCAACCAACTGCACCACTGATGGTAAAGTATACGTAGGTATAGAGATAGCCAAAGCAGCAATATGAAAATCAAAATTCCAACTAATGCTCCATCCCTCTTTACCTAATACGGCATCAATATTATCAATTGTAATGCTAAATGCAAGTTCCTTTTCAGTAACCACATCCCAAGGCGATGTAGCAGCCACTGATCATCACATGCATGTGTGAATACTTCCCAACCTACACATCTTTACGTCAGCCGTTTATGAAGGCAGCCACAGATGCACGGATGTCTTTTCTGTGGGGTTGGGATTTGGGTGCCACTCGAAGTACCAGCGATCCTGCCATTTTTGTTGATTGAAAGTCTCTAGAATAGTATTGAGGTGCTGGCAGTGTAATGGCTTGAGGAAAAGGAATGCTATTCACATGTTAATATAATGTTTGAAATGAATCTGATGGTGAAAACCGGGTGGTGAGTGACATGATTGTGGGTTTTACATCTAGTGGTCTGAAATCACTTGGAACTTGGGGGGAGGGGATTGTGCAGACACAGCTTTGGGTTGTGTAACATGGCACATGAAGCAGAGATACTAGCTAAGAAGGGATTCTGCACACAAATATAGGCAAGAGACGATATTAAAAACCTGAATGTTTGAGTGGTGGAGGTGCACAACAAAACAAAGGATCTGTCGGGAACAGGTGATATAATAGGGAACGGAATGGAGCTGATTTCGACCACTGAGCGACCTGGAGGATGGCCCCAAAATAGGCTGTGATAATCGGTGGAAACTTGAAAGGACATCGAAACCTGAATGCCCTTACGAAACGTCCCTGTTGTGGTATGTGGCCAACTTGTGATCTGTATGTAAACATGAGTGGTATTTGTAATGAGGCTGCCCAATGATATCTTTTGGCGCTTCAGTCTGTTGATTACTTCACTTCCGAACGGAACTTGTGCTAGCTTATTTTGGCGTGAGCTCCTTAAACATGCTTCGATCTGCTCTATGAATTGGCGTTTAAGGATTTCACTTCGATATGGCCTGCATCTAGAACCCATATTCGGCGAGTCCATTTGATCCTACAGTTGATCGTTTCTTGGTTCGGGCTGGTACTCAACGCTAGGGTAGGTCGATGCTGCAGATGAATCACGTGGGATGGCTGGCATCTGTTCAATCAATTCCCACTGCTCCTTGCCGTAGCGGATGTGAATGGGTATCTCTTCTCATTCAGTGCACAGGCCCTATGTCTCTCTCCCAACCAAGACGGGTTCTGAACTAATTTACCAACTGCAACTCCTTGGCAATGCTCACCGAATAAACTCCATCCAGGCAGACTCCGTGGTAACATTGACTCAGGAAGAGCACAGCAGTGTTTCATATTGCCGCTGGCCAGCCAGTAGGATGATCTAATTAAGCTAAATCCACGGTTCTTGGAAACTGGAGACCGGAAAATCAAGTCAGGCTTTCCCAATATTTGAAACAAAACTGTACGGAGTACATCGTCAATTTAGCCACATCGCCAGAGGTGTATCCGCCAACACCAAGCTTCAGTTCGGTCGCTTTGAAGCAATCGTTCAAGGTTTAGGAAACAGCTTACGGAGCCTGCTCCTACTTCCTGCGCCTTCCGTCTCCACATGTGTGTGGATATCCACATGCGCTTAAATCGCTCCGAAGGATGGGTTAATTACACTTTACTTGGAAATCTGTGGGAACTGGGATGAATACAAATGCTCCAGACGAGAGGTATTCAAGTATCAAAACCAGGCCAATGATAATCAATATGGTAGTACCAGGTTAGGAAGATATTTTATGGATATGAAATAGCAAGAAAGAAGTTGTCCAATCATGGTTTGCCGTTAGAAAGGGAATATGTGCAAAGGGGAGGGGGTAGAGAAACATTCACAAAGTATTTACGGAAGGTTTGGGAAACGGAAAGTATTTCGAAGAAAATGTCGGTGGCCTGAGAATTTCCCATTCGATGGTACGTTCGGCGGTCTACCATGTTTTGAATATTTACTGGTGTTCTCCACGGCAACTCAAGGATGAAGCTTCTTTCTTTGTATATCAGTAGCATAGGTGTGTAGTAAGTTGGAATCTAACGGTGCCTCCAGGGAATAGGATATAAATGAGAACCATTTGCGGAACACAATCACCAAGGATCCAGAGTGTTAAAATAAAATATCCTCAAAAGTCCAATCAAACTCCCGACGAATTAGTGCATTCCATTGCTCACGGGAAAATCCAGTTGCATAAACTGGTACGGGAGCGGCGCTGGTATTTGTTGTAAGGAAGACCAAGGCGAGGATGAGAGAGGCCAACAGGAAAATGTTGAAGCGAGGAGAGAACATAGCTGCAGAGGAAATGGTTTAAGTTGAGGGTTTTTGACTAATTACAAGTGAATATACAAAGCGAATGTAACAACTAGTGCAAGGACTAGGTGGGTCCTAATGCCAGCTTATATAATGGTGACCTAGGAAGTCGCAGAGGAGAAATCAGCAAAATTACTGGATGGATGCCATATATGGTGAGATGCCACCAACTCACAGAAGTTGTACACTGGTTGAGGTGAGTCAAATCCACCTCAAAGTGAACGTTCAATTTGATTCAGTCGAATGTGCAAAGTACAACTGTCTTACAAGACTTGAATTGGTCTCCTCTTCTTCGGATCATGAACAGTGATAATTTCGACGACCCTGCCAATTGGTTGATTGTCAGTCGGGCTACTAACGGGTATTGCCATACACTTGCCGACCAATGGAATGGGATAGAATGACAGAAAAGTATTGTGCTATAATCTTCTTATTTCCTAGTAGAGTGAAACCGATTCACTGCTACTAACAATCCTTAATATTTGCTATTTGCCCACCTTGAAACCGAATCCCATCTAATTTCCGGTTTATTCGAATAAGATTTAGACATTATAATGACTCGATTGGGGACCTACTTCATCGATGCTAGGCCCAGCTTCGCTTTCGCCAACATAGCTTGACATTCATAGAGGCGCTTTTGGTTTGGAGAGGGAACCAGCAAAGCGTAGATTGCGGCTCGCCCATCCCTAATGGTTGGAGGTGTTACCAACCCCTCCCCAATCAGGTGAGACCCACAATGCAATACATTCAGACCGGCCTCCATCCAAAAGCCTCTAGAAAAGCGGCCACCAAGGATACAATGGATGAAAAGGGAAGACACAATAATTACTGTGAAACCTGGCAAAATATTCCCATCGGGATAGGATTTCGTGCAAACCGGACCTAGCCAGCTGACTGTTAAGGATGTTTAAGGATCTAATAGACATTTAGAGTGAGTGCCCAATATCAACGCATACTGATAGCTGAACGTGGCAGCATTTCCAAGCCAGTTTTAAGCAGTTGTTACCGTGTCTGACCCGGTTTTGCTAAACTGTGGTGATTGATGACTCTAATAATCATTACTAAGACGAATAATGGGCCCTCCGATGGTCCATCACTTAGTCATTCAAAGGTTTAGATCAGTATTCATCTTCCAGTGCTTCCCTCCCCAAATGGGTTTTGACATTGAGACACCCCCCCCATTGCTACCAATGGTGTTTTATATTGTATTGCACGTTACGGCACCATGTTCGACTACTAAAGAGAACTTGGTTTCGCAATCCAGGGGAATCCGTAGTTCGAAGCACCACCATTCAATTACGCCTATTTCGAGGCTTTCTTCCTAGTGCTCTTACATTCTTACAGGTCATGCAGTATGTTTCTATTACTAGTATCAAGAATCGTGTAATAGAATCAACTCTTTGATTCACGACATGGTTTGTACCACAAGCAAAATGCTTGAAACTGGTATGCAGCGGTGTGAGCGGTGGTCTCCTAATTTGGCACTTATTTCCAATGACCAAATCCATATAGCCAAATATGGTATTCCATATGAAATATCAATGAGTGAAGGCGTCAGAAATGCAATTTTGCTCAACAAATCATGTTGCTATACTAGCTATCACTAGAGTACTGGTCAGCACATTGGCAAGTAGAACTGGGCGGTTTTTCTGCCTAATGCTATATTTGCACATAGATTGTGTTCTGACGGGAAAAGTAAGTGTGGATTCGTCGTTGGAGTTGTATATATTTGAGGGGTTAAGGTGGCCCGGTGGTAATGTTATAGGTACTTGGATAAAGACTCAGTTGAAGTTGACTTTTATAAGAGTATAAAGTCACAACATGGATGTTTTGCAGTCCATCACACTATTCAAATAGTGAGAAGAATGAGGGTTGATGTGTTCTCTATCTACTAATAGGGCAGGATTCTAACATACTACTTCAGTGTCCAGGTGTATCTTGAAAATCTATGTACCAGAAGACTCCTTACCCACACTCCAGCTTACATGGCTAACTTACTCCATGGCCTATTCACTTTGCATGTTCTGTAGTAGAAGGCTATATTCCAGAATCCAAGAAAGTCTTGGATCTCATTCATGCTTTTTCAATTAATTACGTGTCTAACTTAAATCTCTGGTCTGAGGAGGGGGCTAGTTAATGTAATCGCTAGCACAGTGCGTCACCTGACCTGAGGGCCAATATACCGTTTGAAATGGTCGAATTTGGAGTTAGCTTCTACTAATAAGGAAATTATCATCGAGATTTTCCAAAAATCCCATAAATCTGACTTGTCACGGTGGGTTTTACGTGGACCACATAGATGAGCCGTGTACAGAATTTCCACGGTCAAGAGGATTGCTCGTTTTGTTAGTGATGATTCCATAAATATGGTGGCTAACCATCGATTCAATTTGATACGCTAGTTCGTGTGGCTTGATACAAAATTGAGGTTGCCCTTGCGTTGATAATGATAACCAACACCCAGCTTAACGAAATCGGCACATAATTCGGAAGACATTTATTGCAGGGATAAATAAGGGGTTCTTGTGCGTGGAAAAGTCCATCGGCCCCAAGTGTACGCTTTAAGCTCGTAGACGCATGGCGGGCAAAGACTTCTTGCGACCTTGGCATCCCCAAGAGCATCCAGATAGCCAGTATTATGCGGCCCTTTGGTTGACCAGTAGGAGGTCAGGAGGGAGTTGTGCGTAGGCTGGTTCCGGAATGATGCGAGAGATAGCAGAGTGCCCTCTTATGTGTATGATCCATGGCAAAGAAGAATCTATATACCTGAGGTAGTGTCTGGTAGCATCCAAGATCTATAGATTGGGTGGCAAGGAGATAAGATCAAGGAGGCTTGTGATTGCATTGCAACCTTTTTTCCTATAGAGTTGGATATGCATGAGTCCTGGTATCCAGCGATTGGCTCATGTTCTAGATTCCATTATCTATCATCAGCATGCCCTAATCCCATTTCAAATCATTCCTACCTTCCGGGTAACCTGATCTTGCAGATTGGGTGCTGATGAGGCACCAAGAAACAGTGTTGATGGCTGGTGACTCATTAATAAGGTTGGTAGTTTAATGATTGGAGACGGATGGCCTCAGATTAAGTTCGTTGTGTAATGCTGGTAGTGGAATCGCAATGCTACCTGTCCCCTCTTGTCCGAATCCAGTAATGGAGGAATGAGTTGTCGTTACCACGATTCCAGAGACTCCAACTTCGTAGGTTGACCTCAAGCAAGATCCAAGGGAGAGGCGGGTGGCAGAGAAACATGCATGGCAAGATACAGAACACAGCCATGGGATTTCATGTTGGCCCGCCTCATCGCACTTTCATATGATCGTGCTTCTCCGAGCGACGGCCCTCCAAGCGGTTTCCTGAATGCAGCGAACTGTGGCTTACATGTGGTTGATTTATCCACGCTCCATCCTCTGGGTTCCACCGCACTCCTGAAACACGACCCCACTGCCATTGAGAGATCCGCTGGCTCTAAGCTTGCGAATTATCGGCATCTGCTAGATCCGATACTTATCCAGAAGTCTCACACCGGACACTGGCGGTCTACAAGGTTGCAAGTTTCGGCTCATATGTGATTTCTGAACTGATCTTGGGATGACTTGACGCTGATGAACTGACTCTGGCCAGGGCCAATGAACTCGCGCTGTTTAGGTGCTCGCAGCCTTAGTATCACTCGTCAATCTCCGTCACGGTCTCGACGCCTGTACAAGGAGCCAGCCCATTATGTGAGGTTGATTGCCTTGTTGAGCCCGGGATATGGGAAATTCGGTATGCAACTTCGCAAATCTAGTGCAATGTGAACATTCGAGGATATTCAGAATGGTGCTTATTGTTATTGATCCTCGACTATATTTGATCATTTTCGGATGTAACATGGCCACTTGGTAATCGATGAAAAGGGTGGATACTTGGAAGGATCGTGGCATTACGTCAACCGATTGAGAGAGGCCGCTGGTAATTACCCGCTCCCAGCCCATTTCCTATGATCTATGCAGGGAGTACACCTACTGTGGTCATTTACCTCCTTTACGCCCAAGGCTTCCCGATAATTGATGACCAAGGTATCAGAGGAGATACACCCTAAACACAGCCATTGTCCCAATCTCTGAGCTTGCTGCGTCATTGGTTGCGGTGGTAAAGTACCGCGGTAGTGTGCAAAACTAACCGCAAGTAGAGCACTCATCCAATATCAGCAAGCCTAAGTACTCCAAATCTAACCCGAGATGGACTGTTCTAATAAAACCCAACCTACCCCTCCCCTAATTATCCCCATGAAAGTGACCTTACTCACTTATCTAAAAAATCTAGGTACTTTGAGTTGTACTACGTTTTTTGTTGGGCCACCTTTGGTGCAGCTTTCCTTTGCTATTTGGTTTTGTCAAGCTAGCTCATCCCAAATATCCTTCTTGGGACTGAGACTTCAAGGTCCGCGCTTTCTTGATATACCTCCTTCTCGTCAGGCCTACCTTAGTTGTTGTTTACGGCCAGCACTTCTTGTATCATATATACAATCTGTCTTATAAGCGACCTTTCACCCTTGTTTACTGCACTTTTCCTCAGTTTTAGCTCCGGCTTCGCTTGAGATATTTACGCTTCTCAATTTCTTGAGGCCGTACCTTTGACTTGTATTACTTCCACGGACATTACAACCACGTTTGGTGCGATTCGGGTTGTCCAAGTTATTTTGAAAACCTCACCATAGACCCCGCTTTTCTTCAATTCATGACTACATATCAGACTCAGGTGTCGATTCCAATCAGCAGCAATAATTGTATTCGTAGTCAGAAGAACTATATCGAAGAAAGCGACATCATTTTCCAATCCAGTGCTCCGCCCAGTACCTTATCTTCACCTTGCGATACTGCACGCATGAGCTCCTCCGTAATAAAGAGCAACCCAGACGCCAACGCCGGCGAGCGCCATACTAAGGCAACCGAGCCATTGGAGGCGAGTGCTTGTTCGCCCGAGCATCTGGGAAACGACATCGAGCGAAACGGCGAGCAAGCCGCTGAAGAAAACGGCCCCGATGTCTCTTCCACCACACATTACGAGGGCGACAGGAATTTGGCAGAAATGGGCTATCCAGCGGGCGAATACGATTCCGAAGATCAATCAGGCTCCTACCCATCTAGCCCATTTCTACAGTATCAGATGCATTTGCAATATCCAATGCAACAATATTACGCTGAGTACCCAATGATGCCGGCTGGCTACCCAGTGCCCAATGCAATGCCTCAGCAATCACCACCTTATTCCCCCCAACAAATGCCAATGTATTATGCACCCAGCTCACCTGCCATGTTCATACCTAGACCAGGCGGTGTCCCCATGGCCCATCCCGCTGCCTACTATTACTATCCCACCGGGGCTGCTTATCCAGCACCACACCCAACGCACCTGTCGCCGACTCTTTCCACCGTTTCCTCTACATCCAGCTCTCCACTTATGCAGCCCCTGTCCCCTACTTTGGGAAGTGCAGGTCGTCCTTCCAGACACAGTTCTCAAGGGAAGCGTTTCGGCTCGCAATACGGTTCGGTTCATTCTTCCACCAAGACAACCAACATATACATCAAAGGGTTGACCCAAAATACCACCGATGAAACTCTGTATCATATGTGTATGAGGTATTTAACCCTTTGGGCTCTTGACTACAGAGCAATGCCATCCCGTATCACCCCCAGAAGCAGCTAATCACCCCATTCCTTCACCCGCACTCTAGCTACGGCAACATTGTATCTTCCAAGGCCATCATTGACCAGAAAACCGGCACCTGCAAAGGGTATGGCTTCGTCATGTATGAAAATCTGGAGCAATCGCAGGCTGCGATCGATGACCTAAATAGCAAGGGTTATCAGGTCTCATTTGCGAAGGTAATATCCCGTACATCTCCAGCAAACCCTATGCTGCTTTTTTGTCCTTCTCGCACCCGGTTCTTGAGATCCGGAAAGACCATAATGCGTTGAGCGGATGAGCTAACCATTGCATTACCGGTCCCCCGCAGGAGTCGTTCAGCGCACGTCTCAAGAATCTACAAGACGCCCACTCGACAAACATATACATGTCGAATCTACCACTGGACATGTCTGAATCGGTAGGTGCCACCCCTTTCACTAGCCATAGCTTGCTTTCTAACCACTGGGGTCGGTTCTTGGCAGCAATTGGAGGAGCTTTTCCACCCATATGAGATTGTGTCGAATCGTATTCTGCGTGACCAGAGCGGTGTAAGCCGTGGGGTCGGATTTGCCAGGTAAGAGTAGTAGCAAGGCCGCTTGGCCGATCTAATGCTATGCTCCAAACTGCGTCTTACTTGATTGGATGGTTGCTAATTGGCTGCTATGGCGGGATAGAATGTCCGATCGCGACTCGGCCTTGTCGATCATTCAAAAATTCAACGGCGTTGTGCTCCCAGGCTCTCACCTTCCATTACAGGTTCGTTTTGCTGACTCTATGGCTCAGAAGAAGCTCAAAGGGCAAACCACCAAGAAGCGAGTGTGGGCTCGTGGGGAATTCTCGGGAATGGTAATGTTCATTCGCCACCTGACTACACACCTTCACCAGTAGCTAATCTGCTGGGCATTGTTAGAACGGCCCCCCGTCGCCTCTGACGCCTGAACATCTTTTGGCTACGGACTCATCCAGCTCAGGGCTGGATGTTGCTCAACTTCCTCAGCAGCCAGTCCCCGTCATGGCAGGATACTACCACGAGAATGGGATGGAGAGGTATCCGCAAGGGGGACCCATGATGCTTCCTCAGTATGGACAGCATCCTCAATACATGCAAGGGTTCCAACCACGCATGGGATACTACCCTGTTCGGTCCAACATGTACGAGGGGGCTGGGAACGGAATACATGAAGTAGCTGGATTCCATACCGACGACAAAGCCTCCACTGACCAGGTTGCTGAAGGAATAGAGAAAATGCAGGTCAAAGAGGATCTAGACAAGGAGTGATGCGGGGTGTTGTGCAGCAGTTATGACTTGGCTGTTCGTTACTCAGCTGAGTGACTCGTCGAGATTCCGCCATTCATATCCTCACTGCGAAAAGCATCCCAGACCAAGTCTCTCGTTCCCCTTCCTTCCATCCATCCCCCTTTTCACCCAAGTTCACCACGATTTCTGTAACCTGTACTTGCCACTTCATTTAAGATTCTATCTTGCAGTGTAATTCAAGTTGTTTCCACTGGTCCTGGCTGCCAAGATCCAAGATACTCTTGACATCGAGGCCTTCACCAGAATGTATTCGTCTCACACACTTACCTTAATCGAACCATTATTCTTATCCTTCTTCACTACAACTCTTGCTTGCGCCTCTATTGGTTCGGTCGTTTGCGTTGTTCAACATCCCCTTAAATAGCTTTCATAACCGAGCAACCGACAGCCCAATCACTTGCCACTCAACCAGCAGTCCCTATCAAACGGGAACGCCTTCACGGATGTATCGTTTCTCGCCTGTCCCCAGACTCGCCCCACCCACTCGGCAGTTCCCTTTTCTTCACTACTGTTCCCTCCCTTTCGTTTGTTCTGTACGTGTTTTTACATTGTTCAATCATTCTCAAACAAAAATCCACTCAATCAGAGCCAGCACCGGTCGTTCGAAGTAATTTCCTAGCGTCTGTATTCTGGGCAAGAATCGACGTTGAAACAATGTCTGGAATCTGTGCAAATCGATGGGTGGTGGGTTGTCGGTTACCAATGGAGTGGATTCCTGGGATGGGTACGTGGTGCGATCACGTCAAGCTGGTGGGAAGAGAAATGTCTCTTTCTGACACGTTGCATTAGAAATATTCACCTCGGTGTGGCTGTCATGCAAATCACAATCATCTATATAAGCATGGGTTTCGTGGGCGGTACCGGCGTGAAGCGGTGGTTGAACCTTTCCTGGCCCATATCGATTTCCTAGTACAACCCATCAGGCGCAGAAAGCTTCTAGAGATGTGGCTCGACTACTGCTTACTCACCACGGCACTTCTCGGGGGAGTCCTGTCTCAAGGGACCGCGCGCTCCGAGTTCCCCGATGCTTCCGCTGCAGTTATCTTTTGCGGTGTTTTCAGGTAATGCCACGGTTTAAAGGCAGGTTAAATATGCGTTGCTCCAGTAGATAGCTGACTGGCAATTCGATGAACATAGCTCCAACTGCCAGTCCATATGTCAGCATAGCAATACGTTTGCGAGCAACCAACAATGCAGTAGAGGCAGTGGCTCTAGATTCAACATCCAATGCGGCTGTAACGACAACTCGGATGCCACGGTGACTGCACTCAGGAAGACTCCCATACGTAAAACCGACAGAGACTATCCCTACAATGCAACGATCAAGTCCAACGGCCGTCAATTCTGCGACAACTTCAAGCGGGTGAGCACGATCCTTAGGCTGGCTGATTGATGCTTCGGTACTAACTATTTCGCGTTTGGGGGTCGGTCATTCCAGAACTGTGCCAATCTCTGTGTTTCGGCTAGCAATAGGAACCGGTACCGCCAGGAGTGTACCTGGAATTTCAGCGATAAAAAAACCACGGTGAATGCGCTTTGTAACTGTAATGATTGTGATATTTCCGAGGCGATCGGCTATGCTCTGAACTTCTAGGCCGCGAAGATCAGACCTCGAGACCTACGAATTCGAGCGAAGCATCAGTTCGGGAATTGTCAATAAATGGGGTTGGAAGGGATTTGCCAGCGTGGTCCCGGGACGCACAATCGAAGGGAATTTCTAGACCATGTGGATGGCAAGGGCGAAGCGGGGAACTACTTTCTACCGCGTGCACCTAGACCTGATCATTTTGGATTCAGTCGATCGATTTAATTGGAAACGTTAGGATATGTGGATACAGCAGATAGCTCTTTCACGAACTGCTTCGCAGTGGCGAAAAAAATTAGGGAATCAACCATCGAGGATCACGGTTAGCTGATGTTTGGGTAAATGTTTGCGAAAGGCGGGGAACATGGCTGAGAGATGGGTTGTGTTGGCGTGAATTAGGTGATACATGAACTATTAAGGATCGAATATATAGATGCCAACACACCAATAAATGGCTATTCATAATAAGTAGGAAGAAGGAACAGTTGAATGCTTGCGAATAAGTTCGTAGGCGAGCTTCCTGTGTCTGCGGTTTTGGTTAGTTCTTGATAGCTCTTCTCATTCTCAATGTCTGCTTGTAGCCCTCGTAGCCAAGTTGCAGAGAGTACGGAACGAATTGGCTGAAGCTAAGTTCTTCGCTTTCGTCTTGAAGTTGCAAACCATACGTTTCCAAAACCCGGTTACATTGCGGAACAAATCTGCAGACTCGAGCCGTAAATCATCGACACATACAGGGTGTATGGAGCAAGGAAGCTGTTACCTATTTTCATTGCCTCTACGATCACTGTGATATACATATAGTGACAATGCTCCAGCTATGACTAAGGAGAATTTGTTTACGAGGTGTAAGGTCTCATTCTATCAGACATTCATGTCAGTAGGAGGGAGGGAGGCAAACGAGTCTGGTTGAAATCCATACCTTAGATGGATAAAAGATAATGGCTGTGGCGAAATAAGCTACCGCCAAAACCAACACCAAAAACAGGGCTATACAATGTAGCATGTTAGCAAGGTGGGACTTCCAGACGGAGCTGGCTAGACGTGGAACTCACATTCAATCCGTCGGCGTTCACGTTTAAGATGCTGCTTGTGAGTTTTAAGCCGCTCTTCAAATATGACCAAGTCCGAAAACCTGGTATTCTCGGTGTTTAATTCCTGGTTGCTAATTGTTGTCGCACTGGTCGTAGGTGTTGGGGGTAAAAGCTTCTCATTTAATTCGTCGGAGCTGGGGTTAGTTAGGGTTCGCCTTAAGGACATTGTTTCACTAGAGCGTATCCTCGTTGAGTTGGGTGGTGTGGTTGGAAAAGTCTTTGGATGAACAAAGGAAAAAACAAAGTAGAAGAGCGAGTTCGGGGATGGAAAAGGAAAAGTAGAATGAGAGCACGATGGACACTGAGAAGTTATATGCCCTGTGAGAGGATCAAAACAAAGAAACCAGGCGGAATTTACAAAGAAGTATGGATATATGGCGGAAAACAGCCCGTCCTCTTGGAAATATATAGAATCGGGGAAGGAAGGAATCAGCCAGAGAACGGCACAGGGAAATAAATGTTGGATAAAGGGTGGGTCGACCATGGAATCCCGGAAAATCCAGTGATTGAAGAGCATCCGTCTCAAATATGGAAATCGCCATGAAATTAGTCGGTAACTAGATATCTATTTGAGGTATTGATATGCGCCTTACAAATCATCCATCCCAAGTTGGCTTGGGGAATAGTCATGAATGAGTGTACTTGATACCCATGCATACATATCTCTGATATTGAAAACCTCCGACTACACTGGGGTCGTTGTAGCACCATCTCTTGGCCGACAAATAGTCCTTGATATTTGGTTGGCGAAGTAGGATAGGATGAAGCGTTAGCATGCACCTCCTGTAACTAGTTGGATTGCAATGGCCAATTTATGCATAGCAACGATGAGATCGAGAAGATTTCGTTTTATACCGTTTGGTGCGTGTATAATCGATCGTTGGGTAACAAACACACTCTAATGTTGTTTATTTGGCGTGTTTGTATCGGGTAGCACATGGGAAATGCTGACGCTGCCGCTTGTTTGTTGGCACTCTGCCGAAAGAGGTTTTGGAGAGCTCTGACTATATTTGGTTGCTACTAACAGTGAAAACGAATTACTAAAGGAATGCGGCAGTGGAAAAAACCAAGGTACTTGCATGAAACCTTTTGATTAGCTGATTATACTCTGTTTGTTTTGCGACTTTGCTATTTGGGGATATTAAGAGAGTGGTAACACTGTATAGGCAATGACACATTGGTTGCACGCATGCTGTCCAGATACAATGATTGAGCCACCACTACCCTTCTTCCAACTGCAGTCTCGCTGCCGACGCCAGTCTCTCGGGGATGCGTTTCTGCATACATCCTGATAGTGCCGATAAGCAGATGGGAATCAGGTTACTCATGTGTCTGTACATCGTCCTGGGGTGATACATCTAGTTGGCTGCTATCACGATTCTGGGATTTGCCCGCCGCTTTGTATCTGTTTAGCCATTCCTACTTCCCAGACTCGAGCGATTTGATGCCATTGCTGGACGAGTGAGTCGGAAACACTGTCTACAATACCATTGACCTCTCCGTAGTAAGATATGTATGGTGTGATCCTAAGTATTTGATATCTTTTTTGGAGGTCCGCTTGAACAATCCAGTGGCCGCAACGCTAGCAAATCGAAAAGCGATGGTAACGTGGAATGGAATGTTAGAGGACACCAAATCTTTGCTAACTGGTCTTATAGGAGCTACTCGTATCAACAAATCGCTGGCTACGTTGTCAGTCGCACCCTTTGCTGTCTATATCTCACCCATCTCCCCTCCTGCTCTGTACCTCTGAAACTTCTAGGCCGCATGTAAGCCCAGGGGCAGCGCTAAAAAATCCAGACACAGCTGTGAGTGTTTCGACGGAGGCGATGCTACTTCCCTGGCATCTAGTAACATCCTTACCCGATCAACGAATACTCTCGTACATCGCATCACCAGCCTGGGTAGAAACGGGGTGGGAAATGGTTATTCCAACAGACACAAAGTCATAGGTAAACCCTATTAGATGCATCACCTCAGGTCGATGTATAGACGCATGAGTAACCTGATTCCCATCTGCTTATCGGCACTATCAGGATGTATGCAGAAACGCATCCCCGAGAGACTGGCGTCGGCAGCGGAACTGCAGTTAGAAGAAGGGTAGCGGTGGCTCAATCATTGCATCTGGACAGCATGCGTACAACAAATGTGCCATTGCCTGTACCATGGCTGCCATACTCTCATCTCACCCAGCTACTTTGGCACTTGATAGCTGAGCTAGCTATATTAACCATCTCTCCATAATCATCGGCATCAAAGCCATCAATTCCACGCTGTACTGTGTGCAAGAATTAATCAGTCATTACCCGCCCGCTCATTCCACAGTGGAGTATTCAAACTCCAGGCCCAGACCTTCCGGTTTAACGGCCCAACAAACAAGTAGCACAAGGGCCATCAATCAGATCTCGGACAGAACTCCTGATGATATTTATTCGTAACACGGTATGGAAAGTCATGATCAAAAAATGTCCCTAGCCCTACATATATTAAGCTGCAGGTATGAATAGTAAGGGCCGCACACGAGCAGCGGTTTAGGTGAACTGCTTGGACAACACATAAGTTTACGTTAATCTGGTGCATACACACAATTCAAATGCTCGATTGGGTGTACTGGAATTTCTTGATGATTACTTAGATTCTTGTGGGCACATGTCTAATGGATTCCTGCTTTTGGCTAACGGCCTGGAAACTCGCTTTCAACCTCCATAACGGAATCCGTGATCCCAGCGCCCATCACAGCACCAATGTCGCTAGGATGGAAATCCAAGGATTCGTTGAAGGTCACTGTATCACTGTGGAATCGCCACTGATGCTCCGACGTGCAGTTCGGGCAGATTGAAGATAAAGCGTATCCGATGATATTCCCGCTATAAGAAAAGCCATTAACCATTGTTGCTGAGAAGCGTTCGTGCTCAATATCGTACCAGCTTAAACAGGCAAGATCGGTTATTCGGCAACCACAGCTCTTGGACCAGTAATCCGCCCCGACTCCTTCAACCCTAGATGTGCACGTTATTATCAAGCTTGGCCAACAGAAACCAGCATGTCTTACCCTATAGGGGGTGCATCCGTAGCGAAAATCTCGGTTCTTGTATTGTTCAATAAGACAGCATGTATGGCGTTTTTGGAGATTAAGGCTTGGCAAGCGTTGCAATTGAGTGCGCAGCAAGGCTTTGTGTTGTTTAGCTGTAGAAAGACAGTGGGGTTATAGTTAGCCGATGTGTAGTTTGAACCCACAGTAGGGTTGGAATTGGATAGTATGAATCCTTCGTTCCCGATGTAAATTCGGTAACTCCTGTGAGAGCGGTATGAAGTGTTTGTGCGGGGGTTAGCTCGTCTGAATCCGTTTAGGGGTGTCATTCTCAAGTTACTTATCGACAGATTAGCTATGGATATGCTAGAGTGTAAACAAACAGCAACGGGTTACAAAGGATTATATGTTTTGGCTGCTCAAGGCTGTGGCAACTAGGTTCCTAATCAGGTGAGCACAAAGGTGACCCATCATTTAATCACCTTTCGCTATTTGCTGGACAATCATTATCAACAGTCTCGCATTGATAAATAGTTGATTAAAACCATGATTATGGCCGTGCATGGTGAGGGAGCAGTGACATACTTATTAGCCTGACAACCAAGCCGGGTGCCCTTAAACCCATCAAATTGTGTTGACCGTATTACCAGATTGATTGAATTCGCATAATCGGGCTGCAATCATAATCGGCCTGCCCATTGATTCAGCTATGTGATCAAATGCACAGTGATGCCGAAATATGAGTACCATTGAGATCGGATTCTGGTTGGTTGCTGGCCGGACACTGATCAATAACAAGCAGAAGTGTGGATGAAACCAAATATATACACCACGGCCGCAATCCAAAACACCACCGCATTCCAAGCGCCCCATCAACTCAAGCATAGCCAAGTGAGTTAACATTCGAAATCAGCCGATCATGGCATGATCCTCAACACTGGCCCTTCACATCAGGGATTCCATTCTTGAGTGACGTCTGAAACCAATACTCGACTTCCCAGCGCCAACTGCCGAACGAATGCCACGCCTGTGTTGCGGGTAGTAGCACCTCTGGTCCATCCATGGATCGCAAGAGCGGACTGGTATGTTCCTGGACAATCCAACCCGCAACTGAAGGGCCTAGGCATCATGCGTTAGCCAAAGTTGCTCAGAAATGCATGTCGATTCTGCATATGTTAATGTGACCACATGCTGCTCTTCTAGGCTGCGGCACCATTTACCAACACGCCGCTCCATTCGTGGCTGCGATGCAGGAAGACTTGAATAAACCAGCTAAGGATTCCATCAGTTCGAAAGATTAGGTCATTACTGCAAGATACTCTCGAGGTCGATGGCTGTATTCAAATATGCAAGCACACACCGGACTCTTACTGGAGGCTCTGGCCCCTCGATGCCAATCGGAAGTGATGCAACGCCAAAGCTGTTCTCTTGCTCTCGCTGAGGAGAGGGCTGATTGGGATAGGCATCGACCTATAGATGTGACTAATGTTGAGTATGGCTGCAAAGTTCCATTCGGCTAAATCATCGACTGTGCTCAGGAAAGCTGTTTGATTATCAAGTGGAAGGCTCAGAAAGCTTCTGAGTGGACAACCATGGTTACATAAATTCTATTAGGTGTCATGGTGGGCCGGATTCACAGCACGCTCTTGATCACGTTGATCAGATGATCCCAGAGCTTGGGATGGCTTCGTTATGCACCGCTCTAAAACGGTGTCCGAAAATTAGCTTTATAGTTCAGCAGCAAGCGGTTGCGAGTCACATGAGCGATATAATCGCACTGGCATTGGTGCAAATGCGAGAAGTACTGAGGATTAATACAATCCGATGGAATGCCACCAGTGCTACGTTCCATGGCACGACTATCGAAGACAACAGCCCCAACCAGAAGCATCCTGTATTACTTGGAAGCGTTGCAGGCCTCTCTACCACACACTACATCGTCGAGAAAATAAACTTGCTCGCTAGATCTGTCTTACATTGCATCAGACTGTTGTGCATTCTTTGGCTATTGCTCCTGATGAGGAGGGCTCCTAATATCGATTCATATTGGAGATGCTGATTAAGGAAACCAGGAAATTATGGTTGTGATTCACGTAACCAAGCACATTTGATCCTTTCATTCAACACCAACCTCGATTACATCTATTATTGGCCTGTCATCCATCATGATTCAGTCGATTCCAGCCAAGCGACCGAATTCGGTCGCGGAATAGTGCTGAAAATGGGCAATGGCACAAGCGGAATTTGCATCAGAGAACCTCCACACAAGGTATGTGATGGGAATTTAGCCCCTGGACAAGGGTCGATGTGTACTTGATGCGATAAAAAGACCAGGGATTCCTAATATGCCATGGTTTAAGACTAATTTCAAGTCTCCACACGGCAGCCAGTTGCGAGCGTTCTTTCTTCAACTTGATCCGAACGTTAGAGCATTACGCTTCTATTTGATATTTTCCTGCAAACTACACAGTTCTCCCCGGAAGCATCTTTGTAACCATGGCTTATAGAAACACTCCCATGGATAGGCGTTATAGTGTTGGTGAGTATCCTTGCATTATCAACCTCCGTAGTTCTACTTATTCTAATGCCGAGCAGCTTCCAATGGGACCGCTCCGGCACAGCCACCGCCTATACATGACCGTCAACTTCAGGACTGGTTCAAGGCAGTTGATAGGTAGGGCTGAGGCGAAAAATCTCTACCCATTGTGGATACTCATACTTTGCTTTAAAGCGACGGCAATGGAAAGCTAACTACCGAAGAACTTCAAAATGCCCTACTGAACGGTATATAGACAAAACTCAGCCCACCCTCCACAACGTGTTGACTCATTTCCCACCACCCCACCAGATAACATGTCCCAATTCAACCTCGAAACGGTCCGCTTGATGATGAATATGTTTGACCGTGACCAGAGCGGCTACATCGATATATACGAATTTGTCGGCCTATGGAGATACATCGAGAAATGGCGTGCGTGCTTTCGGAATTTCGACCGGGATGGCAGCGGCTCTATAGATGCTGGTGAACTGAAGCACGCGTTGCGTACTTTCGGTTACAATATCGGCGACCGGTTGATCCATACACTGATCCTCAAATACGATAGACACGGTAGTTACTTTTTCCCTGTTGCTGAAGCGTAAGGTACTAATGCGTCGGTCCGTACTCGCAGGCAAAGGAGACATCACATTTGATAGCTTCATCCAAGTGTGCGTCACCATCCACTCCCTCACCAACTCGTTCCGCAACTTCGATACCGACTCGGATGGCTGGGTCTACATCAATTATGAGCAGTTCTTGGAACTGGTGATTAGCAACAAGTAAATGTACACATCGATCAGCTTGACCCCCTCCGTACTCTAGGTGAGATTCCCTGTATTTTCTTTAATCTTTAGGTCCTCAATCCTCCTTTTCCATTACACACTCCCAAAATTGCTTGCTATTAAACAACCATCCCATCCTGTGTGGGGAACCATTAAAAACCATGTTGGGTTGCTTCCCAGAGACCGAGCCTAACCCCAAACTTGACTCAATCTCGCAACCATATAAGGAAGGCGCAGTAGAGTACTGCCCAATGCCTCCCATGTTGGCGCTGCCCAAATATAGCTTACTCGGGTCATACCATTGATGAGTGACCAGCAATCTGGGTTCTACAACGCATCTGCCTGCGCATAGGTGGATCTTTATCCCGACTTTAATTAGGCAAAGAACTTCAGGCAGATCAGGAATATCCTGGATCCGGTGGAATAACTGGCTGCATGGTCTCAACTACAGAAGGCGCTGCATAGATATACGGGTTGTTGGAACTCTCTGGGTGCATGCTAGCTGCATAGACGTGGGTTTGGGAAGGTCCGCACAACTCTAGAGGTGGCGCGATGTCTCGCTGCCCAGGTCTTATGGCAATGGCCTGAGCAAAGTGTGCAGAATGGAGTCTAGTGGCTATCTATCTAAGGTGATCAAAGCCGTGGGCAGAATGGCTCCGCTTGTTGAGGTACCGTTTTATTAACCTACCATTCAAGTTTAAAGTGTTGACGCATGAATGTACGCTCAAAAATTATTCAACCAAAACCGACAAAATCTCTTCTACCAACTCAGTCATCTCAACAAAACCAGAAATTAATACGCATAATATTGTACAGTTCAAAAATATGACAACTTATGACCAGCACTTTGACAAATATTCACGGTCGATGGAGTTGGCTTTCATGTGCAATTGGAACTTCTGACGATTGCAGGTAATCATACAATCATCGGCAAGTACAAGGCGAGTGAGAGCGATTACGAGGAGAAACCAACCCGACTAGCGTGTCTCGGAGCACTCCTCGGCCTGGTTTCGCCATTCCTCAAGGATCATTTCGTGTGGACGAGTTAGCGGCCAGGTGCTGCTGTGAGAGTACTTGCGCTTTTGGGGTGTTTCGCCAGTAGCCCGGTCAACCTTAATCTCTTGACTAATCACGCGGTTGACAGTGTTCTTGGTGTCACACAGATGCTCGTCAACTGAGCTCTGGAGTGTGTTCACGGCGTCAGTGATGGCTGACAAGCTTGCTACCATCTCATTCTTGTGCTCAAGTATGTTGCTTTGCATGGAGATGTCTAGCGACTTGGAGGAATTGTGCTTCTGCGCAAATTCCGACCGGAGATCTTGGGATTCCTTCAAGTGGCCGTTGTAGAACTTGTGGGAGGAGTCGAGCAGTCCATGATTGATGGCTTCCATGTTTTTTAGCTGTTTATCAACAACACATAGGGACTCACTCATCCGCGTACTCAATCTGGCTTGAGCTTTGTCTAACAAGCCGACATTGTTGTGGGAGCAGGCCTCCAGATGCTTTGATCCAGTGGCAACTTTATCAACAATCTGTTGAGTGGCTGCAGCCAGGCCGGCCATGAAATCTGAGTTCTTCGACGATGCGCCGGTGGACACCGAGCTGACCTTCGATTTGAGATTTTGAAGAGAGGCCGTGTTGGAGGAGAGTGCAGACTGCAGCTTCCCAGCGGTTTGGTGGTGATTCTTTTGCCGTTTAGCACTGTACTCTTGGACCAGTTTCGCGACATGAGTGAGAAGTTGACTTTGTTTCTCCGCATTCTTCTCCTTTTCATGCTGAAGAGCAGTCGCCAACTCCGCATTTTGCTGATGGAGTCTACTCACCTCTTGCTCGCTCTCCATTCTAACAGTCTGGGCCATGGAGGCGAGTAACAAGCCCTGCTCTTCCGCCTGGCGTTTGGACTCTTTGGCTAATCTATGGAAATTCGATTCCATTTTTTCTTGCCAAACAGTAAAGCCACTGTGATACTTGTGCAATTCTTGGCTGAATGTCTCGAACAAATCTTTACCTAGCTGCTGAAAGGTTTCGGTCTGGTTACGAAGCGCCACCCGGATGGTGTCGTAAGAGCCTTCGGCCTGAGTGTGGTGTGAAGCCATGCTATCCTTGTAGCCCTGGAATGCTTTCTGCAGGCAGGATTGCTGTTCTGCATGGGATTGCAGAGTCTCGTCAATGGATGCTGCTTGTTGTGCTACCTCTTTGAGCTTTTGATGGACAAACGTATGCAGGTGGCTAACGCAGGTGTCGATGAAAGTGTGCTGAGCTCCTTTGAACTCCTCAATATCCGCTTCCAGGTTTTCTGCCTGGGAAGTGAGTACTTGCTGGAATTCCTTGAACAACCGCCTATTCTCCATCTCAATGACGCTCTTCCGATCGATCTTGGCATGTAAGTGGTGCGAATCTTCAAGACTCCTCTTGAGAGAGAATACTAACCCATTTGCCAGCGAGTTGAGCATCACCTCAGTCTCCGCATGAGCCTCGGTTAGCACCTTTTGCTCTTCGAGTGTTTGCTTTGCATCGTGTAGGTTCTGGGAAGTTTCTTCCAGGGTGCTCGATGTATGCTCCAATTGCATCTCCGCGGTGGCAAGGCGCTCCGAAGTGCTATTGAGGAGGTCCATTTTAAGTTTGAACTCTTCGGTGGTCGAGTTTAGTTGCTCTTGTATGGTCTCCATTTTCTTGTTCAGCTCATTGATGAGATCTTGACTGCTCCGATTCTCATCCACTAGCGACTGGTAGTTTTCCGACGTGAGATACACGCCGTTTTTGTCGCGAGACGCCTGTGGCAACGGTTAGTCATGTACAACCTGGGAGCGATGCATCCTAGCTTACCATAAGATCCGACTTCAACCGTTCGATCTCGTCCACATACTCTTTGATCAGAGCCTTTTTGGTGAGCTTTTGATTCACCTCCGGCTTGTTGCGAATGCTTTTGGCACGACTGGCGTAGTCCAAGGTGCTCTGCGTCTCTTCCAGGTTGATTCGTGCTGGTGAAACGGTGGCAATGATGCAGGTCTTGGTCTTACCACCCAGCGAGTCTTGCAGTAAACGGGTCAGTTTACTCTCTCTGTATGGAATGTGAGGGGATCTTTCCACGAGGGAGTTGATTACTCTTCCGAGAGTCAGTAAACTCTGATTGATCATGCCGGCCTCTCTGGCGCGCTTGTTCTCGGCCCCCGAACGGCCAATGTTCTCGGAACCTGCCAGATCGACAAGGTTCAATTTACCAACCTTGAGGAGGTCGTCGCCGTTGGGGGTGGATTCCTTGATGTGTACGGTGATGGAAAAGACGCTGTGCGAACGACTAGACTTGTCATTGCATTTCGTGGCTGCCATTTTTCTTCTCAAGGAGCCTTTTTGCAGCAATTGGATGCCGTCCATGGCGTTGTTAACCAGGAACTCTTCCAATCCATGAATAACCACCGACCCCTTACGGGAGATATCCTCGAAGATTTTCAGACGCTTCGTGTCGTCATCGGAGGCAAGCAGATCTTTGAGCTCTTCGTTGTAGAGCTCGATGAAGGAAAGGCGGACGGAGTACTCGGCAGTTTCGGACTCCAATCTCTCAAACAGCCTGTGTAGCGTTCGTGGAATGATCCCGGCGTTTTTGGAGAACGAGTTGTTCACCTCCTCCAGATTTCCCTCCATGGTATACGTCTTACCGGTGCCTGTTTGGCCGTAAGCGAAGATGGTGCAGTTGTAACTAGAGTGGGTGTAATCGATGAGTGACAAGTGAGATGGTGGAGACAAGGATGCATTGTTTTCCTACCCCATGATGACCTGGCGACCGTGGGAAATGGTGGATAGAAATGTCAGCGATTCTGAGTGTGAGTGCGGCCGCGGAGACTAGTAGTTGGTATTTACCTCTTCCAGAAAAGGTTTCACCACGTTGTCGTAAACGTGCTCTTGCGTCGCCTCGGGGCCGAAAATCTTGTCAAAAGTATAGGTTCTGGCCGCTTTGTCGAACGGGCCAGCTTTCAGAGAGATCTCGGAGCCGATCAGACTGTTGCTCTGTACGACCAATGGAGAGTTCTCTCTCAACTCCTTGTCGTTACGTCCCCTGGGTAAACGGGCTTTAGAAGAAGACTCAGCGATGAGACGGAAGAACGAGACACCTACCGACAACGAATGACAACCTGGATGCTTTCTTTCTCCACTGCTTGGAACTTCGGGTCTCGCAGGATTCTTCGTCTCTGAGTATCAGGGCCTCGACGGCCGGTCGAAGGCTCGACTAAACGTCGCTTCGGCGCTGGTGTCTCACTTGGATGCGTTGAGTGAGCAGACATGGTGTATTGGGCTTTAGTAGGAAACAATCCGACAAATTACTCTATGAAAAACTATATCACGAAAATGGAAGACCCTTGGGAGATAAAGTAACCAAAGTTTTTAATCTCAGTCACAGTGCTCTTTCCTCTCATGAGAATGTCAACAAATCAATCCACCGACGAATCATCCTTCACAGCTCATTTAAGTCTGCCTGATGGTAAACAAAACAAATCCCATCCGTCGCCAGGTCACCTGATCTCCAGGGTCATCCATACACACTTGTCTAGTCATGATGTTAGGCAGGTTGCATAAATCGTACAATGATGACTACCGCTTCATTAAGCCCAAATTCGGTTTGAAATCAGGCGAAATTGCACAAACAAGAGTAGTCTAATGCTGCTTCCTGATACGTCATGAATGCGAGCATGCGTAACTGGAGTTGGCATGGATATAAAATGTGGTGGGAATCGGTTGATTGCTACAGTTTCCCTCTGAGCCCGACACACACACCAAACTGCTCCGTTTCGTATTCTTCTTTGTGCTAGTTGTAGTAGCGATGTCCGATATCAAACAGATGGCAGAGGAGTTCCAAGCGCTGCGAGCCATCCCCAGCCACTTCAGCGGCGGGGAGGAATGGATACCTGAAGTGGATTCACACAATGGAAAGAAACACGAGCTTATGAAGGTAGGTCGGGATGTAGCGGATCGTTTTCTTATGTCTTACTGAATCCCCTTAGTCTTTGCAAACAACTTTCGGTCAGGCCGGAACCCCCGCTAGCGAAGTAATTCTTCATTTGGGAAAACCCGATGAACTATCGCCTACACTCAACCCACAGGAAGGCATCTCCCCGCTCACCATGCCCGGTCCAGCACTCTCGGATGGAGTCACCTCGGCTCCCTCAAATTCAAGCTACTACTTGATTTACCACTGGAGAGGTCGCCATGACTATGCGTATTTCAAGGTGGACGCGGAAGCGGAGAAGGTTCTGGAATCCGGCTGGTACAATGCATTAGAATAGGGACTCATTCAAAGGAGTCGAACTTGAACGCTTCATGACGAAATCCTTACATCATTCATTAAATAAAGATTTATAAGTGAACCTCAAAATTCGAATCGGTAGGCTGCATGTTTCTGCTTCTGAATCTTGGCCAATTGTCTCCTGTGATGATGGGCTTTATTAGCTTTGGTATGATGAGATGGCTGTTTGAGGTGGTGTAGATAATAGGCCCAAAGATTGCCAATGTCAGAGTTACAACCTTGCTAATCACATCTTTAAATACTTCACTGAGTAATCTATCAGTCAGACTGGTGCTTCCTACACGAGCTCAATATACCTCCCCATTAGCAAATCCTGCCGGATAACGCCTCGATTGGTAACCATTTGCTGGTGCAAATTCAGGCTCAATAGCTAGCATGAGCCTAGGGACATGATGAGATGTGCCCTTAAATGCTCATGTATTGTTGAAATTACTAGAAGTCATCTAGCTTTCTATGTATTTTGATGTGACCCAGTACCCTGCTTACTGTGCTCAAAGATCTCTCTCCAAATATTGATAGCCTTACATCTATTAAAGGTACCTAGCTCAATATCTATAGCAAAATGTCAGGTATATAGGATCTGATAATTCAGTACACAAGTGCAACAAAGTATTTGTGTAGGAAATAATGACACTGATGAGAAAAGACTTAAATGACTAAGCTAATACAAACTCTGTGTTGCAAGTGCAATATTTGCAACACACTTACCTAGCCAAATTGTGTCCAAATTCAAATGTGGTCATCAGTGTTTACATATATCTTGGCTAATACTCTAATACCATAATTGGTCATCTTCTCAATTGCTCACTAAGCTGCAATGCAACATTGCTGTTTACAGCATCCCTGATGCATTGGAGCAGAAATATATTATCTGTTCCAGCTCTACTGATAGGGTTTTTGCTTAATTGATTATGTCTTGGACTACCGTAATTTACAGTGAGAAAATGATGTTCAAGATAATTTTAGACCAATTAAAAGACTTTGTAGTCAGAGTATCTCCTTTCTGTTGTGAGAGACTTAGAGATATTGGAAATGAATGGGAAACATATATATTTTATGGTTCTCACTTAATGATTTATTGAAAGTAAAAGTGATTTTTATACTTTTACATGGTCCAGCCAGAGCAGACATACAAATATGCTCAGTAAGGCCTCAGTATGATGTGTGCCAAGTTTGAGGGTGTTTGGGCTATCTAGAAAATTTTCATGTTTTGGGTACCTGGCTTTTGTTGTAAGAGTATTGGAGATATTGGAAGTGATTGGGCGAACAAGTAGATTATGTGGTTTTCATTTAATGGCTCATTGAATGTAAAGGTAGTCTTTATACTTTTACATGGTCTTGGCATAACAAACACATAGAATAGGCTTAGGAAGGCTCAAGAACATGTGTGCAAAGTTTGGGGCGGTTTAGACAGCTTTGTGGATTTTCATATGCTGGGAACCTGATATTTTGGTGAAAATATTCTAAGCATATCCTGTCAAGGAATTTTGCCAGTGTTCTCTAAGATTCTTAGGTAGTGATTTAAGTGGCTAAGTTAGGTGAATATTTAGGTGGAATTGCAAATTTCTACAACAGTTTTTGGTGAAATATTCATAGTAAATCCTAAGTATGAATTTGGTCAGAGTTCTTTAAGATTTGCTGGTTAGAATACATGTGACTATCTTAGGAGAGTGTCCAGGTATAATAACAAAACTTATAACACTTATGTTCCACCAAATGCTCATATCATCTAGTCTTAACTGTGATCTAGGGTATTCAAGCTTGTTTCTAGCCAATGATTTGATATATCTTTTGTAATCATTTCATCAGTAGGACAGTAAATCAAGCTAACTGCATTGTTCTCTATAGCTTCCTATATCAAATGATGCCCAATCCCTAGGAAAAAAATTAGGAAAAGGCCAGCAAACTACCATCCTAATAGCAGCTAAATTCCAAGTTTCTCAAAATTGACAAAATCAATATCTCTGCTGTTAGCTAATGGGCCGGCAAGTAAACAGGTTCTCCAGGTGGAGACTAGGCCAACAACCATTCATACCATAGTTGGTAACTTGCTGCCTATTACTCTCATCAAAAATTGCATTTGAAATTTGAACCAAATACACCAGCTGAATGCCAGCAAAATGCCATTATAATACCAGCTGAATACCAGCTGAACACCAGATGAATTCCAAGTTTGCAATTTTTCATAGGGAATTTCTATGTGCTTAGATCCAGTATCATAAGCTGGATATGTATCCAATTTTATACATCCATGATTTTCTTGTAATAGTGTTGTAGGGGCTCTTGGCATAGGCCAAAGTTTTTATAAAGCTTTCTTAGCCACATTGCATCTTTTCTAGCCTTGCAGACTGCAATCTACTCTGCCACTGCAATGGGAAGTACTATAGGGGGTTGCTTTCATGAATTCCTTAGAATAGCTTCTTTACAGTGAAGAAAGGTATATCTTGTGTTAGATCTGCTGTCTTCCAAATTTGTCCTCAATCAGCATCAGAGAATTGCAAAAAATCCTATTCTTTATTCTGATAGGTGAACTTGAAGCAGATATTAGCAGTTCCTTTTAGGTATCCATATATTCACTTAATTGCTGCAATATGATTAGATTCATTGTGCCAATTTTGCTGGCTAAAAGCTCCAAACAAATGGGAGACATCTGAATGTGCTCCTAGCATAATATATATCATGCTGCTAGCTATATATTGGCAAGCAAAGTCTGAGCATTCAGAGGGCACTAATCTTACTTAATATGGTTGAATTCTGATCCAATTGAGGATTAGCTGTACTGGGCAGCTGTTGGATTGCAGTTTTTGATCTAGTTGTCTAAATTAAATCTTGAATATACTTGGACTCTCTCAAGGTAATGACCAGAGTATATCTATCTATGGAGAGCTGTATCCCTAAGTTGTAACTGAGCTCTGCTATTTAGGACATTCTGAGCCCCTTGGATAGGCTGGATTTAGTCACTCCCAAAAGTTTTTGGTTATTAGTGGCTACAACAAGTTCATCCACACTTAAAGCCAATAGAGTTGAATTTGCTCTGTCTAGCTTATAGTAGAAGCTAGAGTCACCATATCTTTTTTGGACACTCACAGACAGCAAATGAGAATCTCTCTTGCAATCCCAGGCTCTGCATGACCCTATGAAAAGTAATTTGGTATCTCCCTTGCATTGGAGCTGCTTAACTTGTTAATGCCAAAGGCATAGATGTATCCATGTGCATATCTGTCTGCAATACTTTCCAACTGTTCCTGGCTATCCTCCATGTGCCACCTCCTTGCATCCCTGATGGACTTGAAGGTGTCCTTATGAAAAATTATTGAGATGATCCCGTCAAAAGGCCGTCACAAAACTAATGTCCCATGACTAAAAGGTACTGATCTTGTCAGGACACTGTCCAGAGACTGTTGAAAAATAATCACACCCCAGATTTCACAAAAAACTTTGTCAAATTGTTCATCACAACAGTGTATAAGTGGCTTTTGATTGGTTCCCTGCCAGTTTGCTCACTTTCTGATCCTGGACACTCTATTGCCTCCTACATTTGTGTGAATTGATTGGCTATTGCCTCTTTTTCACACTCCTTACTTCCTGACTTAACCATTTCTCTTACTTTTCATGTGTACAAATTGATTTATTTCCATTGAAACTTCAGTTGTACCTCAATTGCCAATTGCATTGACCTATTCAAGTCTCTATACCCTACACTAACATTAAGCTCAACCCCACACTCAACAAGTAACTCCATTAAAATCCACCACTCAATAAGTATTTCTGCTGTAATGCTCTGGTTCCATGACTTTGGCAGGAGCCCAACGGCTTTATGCCACTGTTCATTCACTGGTTCCCACATGTCCTGATCTTCAGCTGGCACTGCAAGGTCTAGCCCCTCATCTGCCAGTCTTTGCAATAAATCCTTGCAATATTTCAGGGCATTTTCTTGAGCACTGCACTTAAAGAAGTGCTACAACCGCTTGGTGCACCTATTAATGTTCCAAAACTCCACTGAAGGCATTGTGATAGTCTTTCCAGCTCTTGACATTGTAACCTTGTCTGTCAGGGGGATCTCCACTCTGTCAACAATGGAGGCTGTGGTAAACAAATTGCCTTTTTCAGCAAACTCATCTACCTTGCTGGAGTGTAGCTCAACTGGCTGCACTTCCAACTCTTGTGAGAACAGCTGTTTTCTTTTTGGTAATTCTTCTTGGCTATGATGGGATTCAGTCTGTTCCTGGCTTGCGGCATTAATTGGCAAGAGCTCCAGTTTTTTTTGCATGCCTCCCTGTCTCAGGCTGGGGTAGACATTTTTCCCTTTACCTTTTCCTTTAGCACTGCCAGGTCTTTCAATGCTACTTTGTCTGAGTGCTTCTTGTAAAGAACTACGTTTTCTCCTGGATAAATTCTGCTCTGATGCATCTGTTTTGGCCTGCTTGTCCCTTGCTGGCACTCTTCTGGCAACCTGACGTTACTTTTCAACTTGTTTTGAGCTCTCAACCGTAGTTGCGACGGGCTCCTGTAAAGGCGGCTGGTTTTTATCACTGCCAGGTCCTTCACGGATACTTTGACTGGGTGCTTTTTGAGTGGTACTACTTGTTTTTCTTGATAAATGTTGTGCTGGTGCATCCATGTCTACCTGCTTGCCCTTAATTGGCACTCTTCCAGCTGCCTAACATCTCTTTGATGCTTGTCTGGAGCTTTTGGCCCTGCTTGTAACAGGCTCTTGAGGAAGACGCTGGTGTTTAGCCATGGCACCCTTGTTCTTCTGTTTTTGATAGTTTCTGCTATTCTTAAGATACTTTCTTAGCATACCAATGCTGGCCCAAAATCCATTTGCCTGTCTGAATCCAGGAAAATGCTCATGAAACAAGTCAAGTGCATTCTGCTTGGCCTTGAGTTCCTGATGGTCCCATGGTGTGCCAGCCTTAAGGTGATGGCATGCTAGACTTCTGACAGCCTCTTGTAAATTAGCCCACTCTTCATTATTGCACTCAACAGCTTCACAGATCTTCAATGTCTTTTGACTTTTAGGCTTTGGTATAAACACCACATTGTCTCCCTTCCATGCTATGATAGGTTTCTCTGTGGGCTTTACCTTTGGGCACTGTTGTTGTGCTTCAAAGACTGTATGATGTCCCTCTGCTGTTACATCAGGAAATGGCTCAATTCTTGGCTGTGACATTGAGCTACTTGAGTTCCTTCTTTGCAGCAAAGATACTGCCTTCTCTACCTGGGATATTGATTGCTCTACACATATTACATGCTCATCCTGTTTCTGGACCACTTCCTGATTTTTCTGGGCCATTGCATCTATTCTATCAGCCACTGCACCTAATTGCTTCATTAATGCTTTGGTATGAGCTGACAACATACTTGCTAATATGGGTGGTGGTGATGTTATCATGGCCACTTGCTGATCTTCAACTGAGGGTACTACGTTTGTTACATTCTCATCTGCCTGAGCATAATAGTCAGCTTGCAGCTCCGCAGATGTGCTCAATTACCTACTTGACTGAGAGCCTGAGGAGTCCGCATTATTACCTTCAATGGGCACACTGTCCACAGGGCCTTTTTTAGATGTAGCCCCACTTGTTATATGGAAGTGAGTCAAACCAAAGGGGAAATAGTGTTACATATATGTGTGTATGTGGTGCCACAACTTTATTTATAATGCTTACTATGGTGGGTCATCATTGAATCTTACATTCATGTAGGTGCAATGTCTGAGATACAAGACTGTCTTCAATTCACATGAGTATTGACCAAAAAGTAATATAATACTGTTACCTTGTTGAAGATCAAACTGCTTGCCCCATGGACAAGACTACTTTGACTCAATGCCGTAAGAGAAGTGAAAAAAGACCATGTGGCTATTGTGGCAAGCCTCTCAGCCATGAAGCATGCAGATAGCTTAGGAAGTATTACATGGATAATGGCCAGTGTTTTGCTACCCAAGTCATATTTCACCAATCATTGGTCACTACTGTACTAACATTATCTTGCAGGCCAGTCAATACTTCTATATCAGCACCTGGCCATCTTTGTCACCTTGCGCAAACTGAGTCAGGTGAGTTTGTGATGCCTTTAGGCTCACCTCAGCCTTCTCAATATGGCATGCAGAGTGATAGCTCTGATGAAGAAGGTTCACTGATGGATTTTGAGCCTATCTCCCCTAATAACAGTACCATGTATGAGCCCAGTCAAATCCCTATATGCAATGAGACAACACCTGTCAAAACAAATGCCAAGGATACTTTATGGAGCCAAGTGAGCCCAAATATCCATCTACTGGTGAATGATGCAATGTTGTGGCTAGAGAAGTGGAACATTTCCACTAATATCAGTAATGGGGGCTTTGAGGATTTATTAATACTTCTTGCCAAAATCATACCGGGATGCAACTTACCATGTATATGGTACAAGTGGACAACCATCATGCGGCTAGCAACATATGATCCAGAGACTGTCCTGATTCCAGCATGTGTTAACAGTTACATGGCATTCACATCCAAAAATGCTACCATTGCAATGTGTCCAAATTATCAGGAGTCAACCACCATTGAGGGAAAACATTGTTCACACTTGGGATATATTCCAGTCATACCCCATCTGAGTAAGCTGATGCAGTCCGACAAATATTGCAAAGCTATACAATACCACACTCAGTATCAATCAAGCGCAAACATATCCAATATATTTGATGGCAAACATTACAAACAGCTAAGAAGCAAGGGCTACTTTGAAGGTATGTATGACCATGTCTTTGCTTTAGCACATGATGGATTCTCATTAAACAAGTACTCTACCAGCAAATCCTGCTGGCCACTGATTCTCATCAATCTGAATCTGCCACCCATCTTACGGTATCAGAGCAATAATTTGATGGTAGTCTGACTGGTATCTGGGCCTAAATCACCGTCCAACCTGGATAGCTACCTGTATCCATTGCTCAATGATTTTTGTATGCTTTCCAGCAGGATAATGGTAAATGGCTGTCATGTAAAAGCGCATATTATTATCTGCATTGGAGATACCCCAGCCATCAGTAAGATAGCAGGTTTTTCTAGGCACAATGGATTGTTTTGCTGTTGAATGTGTGAGATCCAGGGAATTTACTCCATTACTCACACACATTTTAATTACCCAAACACCAGCACTAAGAACACCATCTTTCCACAAAGGGAACATACAGAAGCAAGCATGCAATTGCAGCAAAGTTGGCAAGCTATAAGCCATCAGCTGGAATATGGAATTGATTGGAAACCGGAGATACTTAAGATAAAGGGTATCAGTTGGAGCAAAAGCTTTCCACTGGGAGCAATGCATTTGCTTTTCAACAATATCCCTATACTGATGACCAAGTTGTACATGGGGCATTTCAGGCTAAATGAGCCCTTTGAGAGACCGGAGAAATTTGAAAAATTGGCATGATATTCCAGAATATCCGCTACCCTAAGTACTTATTACAGGCTCCAACTAATATTCATACACATATGCAACAATACAAATGCAAAGACTGGATGAACTGGATATGTATTTATTCAAGTGGTGTTTGGAAGCAATTCCTACCAAGAGTACATTGGAAGCATTGGGAGTCATATGTGGACATTGTAGGAAGATTTATCCAGAAGCAGATCACTAATGCCAACTTGACACATCTACAGCTGTTGTGCAAGGATTTGTGAAAGGATTTGAGTGGCTATACTACAAACATAAAGCTGAACGCTGTGGTGGTGTATAGGTCCAAGGGAGATATACATCCAACACTTCTCAAGTGTTTTGTGTGTGGGGTGTTCACTGGGTGCAATAACCTCTGGCAAAAGCTTGCTAGGAATACTTGGGCTCTGTCTCTAATCTAATGTGAAGGGGAATAAAGCCACAAGCTTGTCAAGGGAAAACTACTGAGCTACAATCCCCAACTTAGTTGGCGTCTTAACAAAAGTATGTGCTTGGTTCAGCGTCCTTTGAGATGACAATGTACTAAAGCTTCCAAAGTCAAAACAACTGTAAGCTCCACCAGCAGGGACTTGATAAGAATGCAGCTGTGGTCAATAGTTACAAAGACAGAAAAGTATATTTGCCTGTACAAGAACAAACTTGGGAAAGAATCAAATATAATAAGAGATACCTACTCTGAGTATTCCTCACAAGTAGTGCCTCCAAGGTCAGTTGGCTGTCAGCATGGTTTCATGGGAGTGTCCTGTGGTCTGGGGTTGGAAGTTCAGGTAGCAGCAGGTAGCAGTAATCACACTGATCAACAAGTTGGTATATTGATAAAAGGGATGATGACTTATTGTTGAGGGATAGCCTCCCTTATATACTTTTCTTACTGGCTAAGTGATTACAAATCATAGTGTTCCAGAAGGTTCCAGATATCAATAGAAATCTTAATGACATCAGAATGAACTAAGAATGTTCTAAGTAGGTGCCGGAAGGTTCTAAGAGGCACAGCACATCCAACCAATCAGGATTCAGTATTCAGTAACCTGTGTAACATGGGGATACCATATATGGTATGGAAATGGTAGGGATGGTGACATGGGTTGATCATGTGTCATGGGTACTGGTGCGGGTACTTGCCTAATATAGAAGTACTTATAGCTAGTAATCTTACATAAAGTGAGGGGTAACTTATGCAATAAGGTAAGCAGGTGTGATAGTCAACCGGCTTATGGGATAGTACTGATTGGGTAAGACAAATGGGATAAAACTAAAATAAGAGTAGTAGAGATATAGGGAAGTAGAAAATAAGGGAATGAGCACATCTGTCAGTGGGTGTCACTGTCACCCCACTACATCCACCCCCCTCTCAGCTTTGAACTTGGGTCAAAGCAAACTAATCTTGATGTGCAAAATTCCTATGCTTGAATAACTTAAGTTGGTTTCCAGCAACTGGTGCTCTCAACTGGGTGTTGTCAAGCTCAGATATGTAATAACTTCCATTTCCAATCACCTTGGAAATGAGGTAGGGGCCAGTTCACTTGTTGTCAAACTTCTGACTCCATTATTTGTCCAAGGTGGAATCATAGAGTAGTACTGGGTCTCCTAGTGATAGTGGTTTTGGTCTTATTGGGTGTGATTTGTCAAAGGGCACCTTGTTCTTTAGTTGTGTATCCTCAAGTTGTTCAGCAGCTCTGCTGATATTCAAGTCATGGTGATCAAGTTGCTGTATGCAAGTTGCAAGGAGGTCTTCAGTCTGCATATTGGATCTCCAATTCAATGAGTTCCAAGTGACTGTGTTTAACTCAACTGGTAGTATGCAGTCATGTCCATAGAGTAGCTTGAATGGCAATAATCCAGTTGTTCTCTTGGTAGTAATTCTATCTGCCCAGAGTGCTAGATGTAATTGCTGTGGCCACAGTGTTGTGCTATTCTCACGGGTCTTGACAAGAGAGTTCACCAATGGTCCATATCCTCTCTCTGTCATTCCATTGGCTTGAGGGTGGTAAGCTGTTGTAAAAGCAATGTGTATCTTGTACTTTGAGCACAACTCCTGGATCATTTGGGATGTCATCTCTCCTCTGTCAGCAACAAACTGTCAGATGCAGCCAAATCTACAGATGATGTCTTCGAGTATAAATCTCCATATGATATGGCTCTAGTTGTTGGGCAAGGCTTGAGCCTCTGCCCATCCACTAAGGTCATCTCTAGCAACAATCAGGTACTTTTTTGATCCAGCTGTTGGCATGTGGACAAGGTCAATACCAACCTTTTGCCATAGACAGATTGTGTAAGTAGGATGCAGTGGTTCTTCATAATGCTTGGAGGATCTCTTCTGGCAGGCTACACATGACTCAACAAAGTGCTGGATATCATAGTACATGTTTTTCCAGTTGTACCTCTGAGCTGTGGTATTGTAGGTGGCTTCTTGTCCTCTATGTCCTCCTGGTTCTCCTTGGTGGATACTTGTCATGATGTTCAGTTGCTCTTGAGGGGTAGTGACTACTCTTCTTGGCATAAGTCCAGGCTTCACTTGCTTAAAGAGAAGATCATCTTTAAGATAGTAGTGATGTGCCTTCTTCCTGAGTTTTCTAAACTCCTGAATTTCCATCCAACTAGGTTTCTTAAGTGTCCTTAGATATTCCTTGATCAGACTCCAGGTAGTTCTCTCTTGGTCTTTGATGGCAATCTGTCAGATCTCTGCATCAATAATATCATCAAAGTGAGGGTCCAAGTCTTCAAATAATTGTGGTCCCTTCCTGGAGAGTGCATCAGCCACAACATTTGTCTTGCCAGGGATATGTTTGACCTCAAAGTCAAACATTTTCAGCCATGCCATCCATTGGTTTGTGGCATCATCAGGTAGGTCAGGCTTGTTGATCATTCCTATAAGTGGCTTGGCATCTGTCTCCAGGATAAAATGTGTCATGTAGAGTTGTGACTTCAGTTTCCTCAGCATCTTCACAACTCCTAGTAGTTCTCTCTTAATCTGTCAGTATCTTTGTTCTCTAGGAGAGAATAGGCAGCTATCATATCTGCAGGCATAGTGGTTGCCATCTTCATCATCTTGTCCAAGTAGTGCTCCAGCTCCTATGGGGCTTGCATCCACTGTCAAAATAGGTGGGCATTCAGTGTTTTGATAGTCAAGAGGTCTTAGAACTGGTGGAGATACTAAGGCCTCTTTCAGTAGTTGCATGGCTTCTTCTTGCTCTTCTCCCCAGATAAGTGGGGTGTTCTTTCTCTGTAGTTGGTGAATTGGTTCTGCTATCTCAGAAAATCTTGGGATCCAGATCCTAAAGAACCCACAAGCAGCCACAAAGCCATGAGCTTGTGTGGGATTTGGGGGGGTAGGCCAGTTGCATATCTTTTGTGTCTTGGAGTCTCCAGGTGAACAACCAAAGGTGTTGCATTTTTGTCCAACAATGGATATCTCTGATACACCAAAGCTGCTTTTCTCACCACTGATGGTGAGTCCAGCTTCTTCAATGGCTCCTAATATGGCATCATTGTCTGCAATATGGTCATAGACAAACTTTCTTACTCCAGGCATAACTTCAGTGGTGTCCCAAATTTTGGTCCTTTGATGCCTATGTCATCCACAAAGACAGCAAGTTTCTCAGGTATAAACTGATACAGCACATTTACTATGCATCTCTGGAACTGAGCCACAGAGTTTGTAGCCCCTTGGCTGAGTCTTATCATCCTTAACAGTCCAAACGGTGTCTGTAGTGCAAACATATCTCTTGATGTCTCACCAAGGGGGATCTGGTCATATCCTGAGTAGAGATCATATGTTGAATAGATGGAGTGGTCACTAAAGCTTTCTGCAAAGTCATCAATAGATGGAGGTATAGCAGCATCTCTGATAGTGACAGCATTAGCAAGTTGCATGTCTTGAATGAATCGGAGCTTTCCATTCTTCTTTTTGATCACAAACCATCTGTTAGCATAGGGTCCATGGCAAGGTTCTAGGATACCAGCTTCTATCTTCTTCTTAAGTAGGTCATGCACATCAGCTTGGAGTCCTCTGGGCAGTAGGTAAGGCTTAAATGACCAGGGTGTGTGGGGCACTGTATGAATCTTCATGGGTTTTTCAACCAATGTCTTTAAGAGTCCCATCTGCTTGTCATTATATGAGAAGACCTTATCATGCCTTTTCAAGGTCTCCTTGAGTAATAGTATCTCCTCTGGTGTTAGGTTTCCATCACCAATGATAAGTTGCTTAAGTCTCTCAGGTGTAAGCCATATATCTTCTGGTGTTTCTTCTGGTGGTCTAATGTAATCAGCGGGTCAAGATCCATCAGTCAATGGGGTAAGTGATGGTCTAATCTTCTGTTCTACTGTCTTGCATTTTGTTTGAACCATAGCTGTTTGCTCCTGTATACCTAAGGAGCAGCTCCAAGTGTTGGGGTGTATATTGTCAGGCTCTTCATCTTCTTCCATAACAAGATGTGCCTTCTGGCAAGCAGTATGTGTCCTCTTATTGTTGGTTTTTACACCACAGAAGGTTGACTGTAGTCCTGGACTGGATCCTTGTATGGTGTACCATACTGACCCATTGGAATAGTTGGTAGTTGTAGCCTTAGTACTGGTTTCACATGGTCTACCTAGCAGAAGGTCAAAGTTTGCCTTCTGGCAGATGAAGAGGGGAAGTCAGACCTTGATTCCTTGTACCTTAATAGGGAACTTGTGTACTACACCATAGAGTGGACTAGATCCTGAGTTTGCATTGGTCATGTTCCATCCAATATCTCTATCAACAGGCAGTAGCTCCTTGCTTTTAAGTGTCTTCCAGAAGTCTAGCAGCATAACACAAATCTCTGAGCCACTGTCAATATGGCAGTCAACAGGGTCATCATATATATACCCTTTCACCACAGCAGTTGCAACTGAGTAAAAGGTCTTATATTCAGTAGTGTTATCATCCTTTTAGTGGTCTTTATGGCTTGTCTGAATTATATGGGTGTCCATATGTTCAACAGCTTGTAGTCTTGTTCTAAGCTGCTCATCAAAGGTCTTCCTAACAGATGGGGATACACTCATGATTTCTCCAACCGACAAAGTGAGGTTCTGCTTCAGCAACTTCTCAGTAGTCAGTTGAGGGCTTGAGTAGCTTGCTATCTTAGAGGTCATCTGAAAGTGAGGCAATGGATCTTGGGTGGGCAGCATACTAGGCCTCTTGTCAATAACAATTTCAGGTTCTTCAAATTGTGGTCTTCTAAGGATGGGTTTGGCAGGTTTTTCAGGGAGGTGTCTTTTGGTAGCAAAGACATCAACTTTGTATTGTATGTTGTCAGGGCTGCTTGGACTCACTTTATGAGTCCCAATAGGGGCATCAACAGTAATCTTTCTGGTTGCTGAGTCAGATTTCTGGAAAAGGGCTCTCATCCCTCCTCTTTGGAAATTAGTGGGAATCCTTCTTCCTTCCTTGTCAGCAAGCATTCCATCAGCATCAAACTGTACTGCTCCTTCTCTGAGTAGCTGACTAAGCTCTGAGCATTCTTGTCTGGCATGCTGAGTAGAGTCACACCAGATGCAGTGCCTGGGCAAAGGTCTTTGTCCCTCAGTAGCAACCTCAGCTGAGCCATTAATCTTGAGGGCTAGCTTTTGTAGCAGTTCAGCAAGTTGGTCAATTCTGTTGGTAATGTAGGTCTGATTGTCAGCAGCAGCACTCCTTGACTCCTTGGTTGACTGGTCTGGCAGATTAGATGTCAGGAGTCTCATAAAGGTAGAAGTTTGCTTTGCCTCTTGGAGAACACGGTTCATCTCTGCAAAGCAAGGAATGCCAGACTTGTCATCCTTGGCTGCATGTAAGTCAACTTTCCTTGCCAAGTCCTGGGGAAGCCCTTGTACAAGGTAAAGTGTCATGGTAAACTCAGTTATAGCCTGGGACTCTAGGAGTGGCTTGGCCATATCTTCATACTGTTGAATGAACTCTTCAAGTGGTAGCTTGGAAAGTCCAGTTCTTCCAAAGTGCCTGGGGTCTTCAATTCCATAGTATATCTGGGGTCTACCATAGTCGGTCTGTAGGTAGGTCTTCATTAAGGCCCAGCCAGTGAGAATGTCTCCTTGTCTGAGAAGCTCAGTGGTAATATCATTGATGCAGTAGTTGGGGAAGTCTTCAGCCATTTCTTGTTCAGATAGGCTGCACATCTTGCAGAGCTTCTCCCATTTGAATATGAAGCTTTCCACATTCTTTCCATCAAACTGTGGGGCTCCATGTGAGAGTGGTGATGGCATAGAGTTCATCATTTTGGGCAGGTGGGTTGGTGTTGTAATCTTGGTAATATTGGTAGTCTCTTTTCAATAGGTGGATAACAGCTCAAATCTTCAGGTAAATCTTGTTGGGTCCTAGGGAGCTTGTATGTACCCCTCATGTTGGGTGCCAAATATGTGGTGGTGTATAGGTCCAAGGGAGATATACATCCAACACTTCTCAAGTGTTTTGTGTGTGGGGTGTTCACTGGGTGCAATAACCTCTGGCAAAAGCTTGCTAGGAATACTTGGGCTCTGTCTCTAATCCAATGTGAAGGGGAATAAAGCCACAAGCTTGTCAAGGTAAAACTATTGAGCTACAATCCTCAACTTAGTTGGCATCTTAACAAAAGTATGTGCTGGGTTCAGCATCCTTTGAGATGACAATGTACTAAAGCTTCCAAAGTCAAAACAACTGTTAACTCCACCAGCAGGGACTTGATAAGAATGCAGCTGTGGTCAATAGTTACAAAGACAGAAAAGTATATTTGCCTTTACAAGAACAAACTTGGGAAAGAGTCAACTATAATAAAAGATACCTACTCTGAGTATTCCTCACAAGTAGTGCCTCCAAGGTCAGTTGGCTGTCAGCATGGTTTCCTGGGAGTGTCCTGTGGTCTGGGGTTGGAAGTTCAGGTAGCAGCAGGTAGCAGTGATCACACTAATCAACAAGTTGGTATATTGATAAAAGGGATGATGATTTATTGTTAAGGGATAGCCTCTCTCATATACTTTTCTTACTGGCTAAGTGATTACTAATCATGGTGTTCCAGAAGGTTTGGGATATCAATAGAAATCTTAATGACATCAGAATGACCTAAGAATGTTCTAAGTAGGTGCCAGAAGGTTCTAAGAGGCACAGCACATCCAACCAATCAGGATTCAGTATTCTGAAACCTATGTAACATGGGGATACCATATATGGTATGGAAATGGTAGGGTTGGTGACACAGGTTGATCATGTCTCATGGGTACTGGTGCGGGTACTTGCCTAATATAGAAGTACTAATAGCTAGTAATCTTACATAAAGTGAGGGGTAACTTATGCAATAAGGTAAGCAGGTGTGATAGTCAACTGGCTTATGGGATAGTACTGATTTGGTAAGACAAATGGGATAAAACTAAAATAAGTGTAGTAGAGATATAGGGAAGTAGAAAATAAGGGAATGAACACATCTGTCAGTGGGTGTCACTGTCACCCCACTACAACAATATAGATCTCTGCCACTACTGTATCCATTCTCTACTCCATCTTGCATGGTGTGTGGAGAATATTGGGCCTTGCTTCACCTTTTGGGAGTTTCCTATGGAGCGGATGTGTGGGGAGATAGGAAGACAAGTCAAGTTGTAGGTACTACCATATCCCAATCTCATCAAGAATATTACCTTCAAGTCCATCATGGATATGATGAGTTGGCACATGGAGGACAGCCAGAAAGATTTGGAAAATACTGAGGACAAATGTGCACATGAAGACACCTATGCCTATGGCATTAAGAAGCTAAGCAGCTCCAATGCGTGGGTAATCAGTTAAGTAATGCAAAGTTGGGTTGGGTGCAACAAGCAACTAATTTTTATCAGGAAAACTCCACCAAGATATGCCAGTTTTCTTGTGGTCACAAGCTAACTTCTACACCATTCAATACGGAACTCACACAAACAAAAGCTAGAGCGCACCTATAATGGGGACTAGAATTCAGCAGGGAGAAGGAATATATTGGCTAAATACCAAGAAGTTCTTTGCCAATATTCAGGAGGTATTTGTGGCAGAAGTGGCAACAACCAAGCATATGTTTGCAAGATGTATATGCTACCAGCAGTACAAGGTATATGGCAACTTTGCAAGTATCACACTAAAAAGCCATAAAGTTAAGGTGATAGAAGTATGTCAGTTGTGGCAGGTGTGTGCGTTTGTAGAGGTTAGTAAGCAGAAGGCCATAGTTTTTTTGATTCAAACTATATGTGGAACACCCAAGGTAGTAGTGGGTAAGCAAATAAACAAAGGTGATTCTACAGTGGAATATATGAATTGCACAAGGGGAGGTAGAAAAAGGAAATACCATTTGGTAAGTTGGTACGGTAGCATTATACAGAACCAGCAGCAGGCTGTCATACTGCCAAGAAATAGCCATTGGAGTCTTGCTGTGAGGCCGTCAAAACACTTTCAAGTTTCTAGCCATATAAGGCAATTGGAAGTCCTTGCCAACGGGATCCACTTTAAATAGTAATATAGTGCTGAAAGACCGCAACAATACCATGCAAATATTGCCACAGCACTAATCAAAAATTGTCAAGTTTTACCCCTTTATTTGGCTGTAAAATTTGCAAAACACTGTCATGATTGCATTATAAGATTGTCAGGAGGGTCACTAATTCCAAGCTGCTGTTATTATGACAGTCTCTAAACAGGATTGTGACGGATGACCTGGATTGGATCCACCCGCGGGACCAAATTATTTTTCATAGGGATTATCTGCAGATTTGGCTGCATACAACAGTTTATTGTGGACAGAGGAGAGATGACATCCCATATGATCCAGGAGTTGCACTCAAAGTACAAGATACACATTGTTTTTACAACAGCTTACCACCCTTAAGCTAATGGAATGATAGAGAGAGGACATGGACCATTGGTGAACTCTCTTGTCAAGACCTCTGAGAATAACACAACACTGTGGCACAGCAATTGCATCTTGCACTCTGGGCAGATAGAATTACTACCAAGAGAACAACTGGATTATTGCCATTCAAGCTACTCTATGGACATGACTGAATACTACCAGTTGAGTTAAACACAGTCACTTGGAACTCATTGAATTGGAGATCCAATATGCAGACTGAAGACCTCCTTGCAACTTGCATACAGCAGCTTGATCACCATGACCTGAGTATCAGCAGAGCTGCTGAACAACTTAAGGATACACAACTGAAGAACAAGGTGCCCTTTGACACATCACACTCAACAAGATCAAAACCACTATCACTAGGAGACCCAGTATTACTCTATTATTCCACCATGGACAAACAACGGAGTCAGAAGTGTGACAACAAATGGACTGGCCCCTACATCATTTCCAAAGTGATTGGAAATGGAAATTATTACATATCTGAGCTTGACAACACCCAGTTGAGAGGACCAGTTGCAGGAAACCAACTTAAGTTATTCAAGCATAGGAATTTTGCACATCAAGATTAGTTTTCTTTGACTCAAGCTCAAAGCTGAGGGGGGTGGTGAATGTAGTGGGGTAACAGCAACACCCACTGACAGATGTGCTCATTCCCATATTCTCTACTTCCCTATATCTCTACTAGACTTATTTTAGTTTTATCAGATTTGTCTTACCTGATCAGTACTATCCCATAAGCTGGTTGACTATCACACCAGCTTACCTTATTGCATAAGTTATCCCTCACTTTATGTAAGATTTCTCTCTATAAGTGCTTCTATATTAGGCAAGTACCCGTACCAGTACCTTGACACATGATCAACCCGAGTCACCATCCCTACCATTTTCATACCATATGTGGTATCCCCATGTTACACAGGTTTCAGAGTACTGATACCCATTTAGTTGGATCTACTGAGCCTCTTAGAACCTTCCAACACCTAGTTAGATCATTCTTAGGTCATTCCAATGCCATTAAGATTTCTATTGACATCTGGAACCTTCTAGAACACCATGATTAGTAATCTCTTAGCCAGTAAGAAAAGTATATAAGGGAGGCTATCCTTCAACAATAAATCATTATCCCTTTTATCAATATTCCAACTTGCTGATTAGTGTGATCACTGCAACCTGCTGTTACCTGAACTTCCAACCCCAGACCATAGGACACTCCCAGGAAACTGTACTGACAGCCAACTAACCTTGGAGGCACTACTTGTGAGGAATACTCAGAGTAGGTATCTTTTATTATAGTTGACTCTTTCCCAAGTTTGTTCTTGTACAGGCAAATATACTTTTCTGTCTTTGTAACTATTGACCACAGCTGCATACTTATCAAGTCCCTGCTGGTGGAGTTTACAGTTGTTTTGACTTTGGAAGCTTTAGTACATTGTCATCTCAAAGGATGCTGAACCCAGCACATACTTTGGTTAAGATGCCAACCAAGTTGGGGATTGTAGCTCAATAATCAATCTTACTTATGTTGCTCAGAGTAGTGTTTTCCTTGCTTTATTTACTCTTCATAATGCTCCAGACACATTTCTCTCAGTGGATGTCTTCTTGTACAAATGTACTGCATTGATAAGTATCTTAACTATTTTGCCTATGCTGCTGAGTTCTCCTATATACAACTTTCCTCTGTATTTACCTGCCAATATGCTGAATCTCTTCAGGTATCCAAGTGTATTCTCTACCCTCACTCTGAAATGATTAAATATCTCATTGTAGAGCTTCTGCTTCCTGCTAAGCACACCATTCCTTGGCTTCCTATAAGCTGTAATACATCCTAATCTCTGATAATCCTCTCTTATATAAGCTAAGTCTGCCATACATTTTTCCCCTCTACTGAATTCTGGATGATTCTCTGCCCAGAGTGCTTTGTCATGACTACTTCCAGCAAATGGCTGACTAAACCAGATAATGTTACCCTCAATGTCAGACAGTGCTTGAAAGTTCACACAGTATGCCTTGTACTTGCCAGAATAAAAGTGCCTCTGCCCTCTAGAAGGTCTGTTAATCCTGACTGGGAAGATATCCAAAATACTCCTTATTTGGAACCTGTTGCTGAACACTCTGGGATATGGAAGTTTATTGGAGCTTCTAAACCTAGTGCTCCAAGCTTGCTCTATGTCATTCATACCCTCTGCAAGGTGGTTCTCCATTGCTGTCAGCTGAGAATGAAAGTTTCTAGGACTTTTGTTGCCATGGATGGTGGGATGAAACCTTGTAGGGCAATAGTTCTTGTAATAGCAGAGAAGCTTAACAAGGGATCTCCTTGAGTAGATTGAGGTAGATGGACCACAGCACTTGGTATAGATCTCCTCTAGCATGTCAATAGGAAATCCAGTGGTAGTGATGGGATTGATGAGAAAAGACCATTCAAATGGGTAAGTTGTATTAAAATTGGAAGGGATTGGGCTGAGATGATTTGTGGTAATGGAAAGTATTCCATTACTACAATATCTCTAAACCAATATTGCACTCATTTCCTTATTTTGCTTTTGATATTGTAATACACAAGTGAAAGATCAAGAATTTCCAACTTTGAAGAACAAATGCTCCAGACCCTGACAAGCAATCCACTCAAGAATATTATGTCATACAGAATATGTAGTTGCCAACACATGTTTTAAATTACAGCTCATTTGTAGCAGTACTTAAGGAGTTATGACCAAAAGAGTCCAATTATTATATATACTATGCCTTATTGCTAGGATCACTATGGTGACTTTGATCACATGTAGCTTTCCAACCTGCCAATCATATCATGTGACATTCTCACAGGAGCTGCGCCTATGTCCAATCTGCACCACTGCAAAATTTGAGCTTTGTATCACATGTATTGCTTGCGCAATTGCCCAAAAACTTTGATCCTTCAAATATTTCATATATTTGACTTTCCCAGCTGAAAAATAAAGGGAGAGCCTCTCTTTCCAGAATCTCCACACTACAATTACAAGTTTAAAGGTTGTAAGACTTCCCCTGCATCACTTGCACTGTTGAGTATTTTGACTTTGATTGACACTACATCAGTAAAGAGACTGCAAAGCTCACAAGATTCCAATCTAAGTTCTACAAGAAAATTACTACTTCTCTGTCAGAGAAGTCCCCTCTAAGAAACCCCTTTACTCTAAAGACACCCCTTTAGACACCCCTTTAGTCTAAAGACCCCTTTAGACACCCCTTTAGTCTAAAGACCCCTTTAAAGACCCTTTTAAGAAACTCCTTTACTCAAAAGAAGCCCCTTTAGGCACCGCTTTAGTGTAAAGTCCACTGTCAATGCAATCCAAGATGCATCATACATAATATATTGAAAATTCAACAATCACATTAGTTCTCACATATATTTCATATAAGACCAGGTTGACGCCAATACACTACTGTATAAGTATTCAAATCCAGCACCATGGTCCCTATACCAAGTCTCAACTCAACTTTGGTTCAACCCAGACAAAACCCATCCCCCAGCTCACAAGTGCAGTCCAAACCGGAAAAGGCAATGTAGGATCTGTTTGAGTTCTTGCCAAATGAATTCAGTATTGCCCAAGTGTCTATGATGAGCCTTCATACAGATATTTGGGCACTACTCATTAATCTAGCAGAACCAGATACCTCCAAGAGTTGACAGAGATGGAAGAACCTGAGTAGAAAGCTGTGTCATGAGTTCTACATCAAGATGCCAGCAGATGTATGTAAGAAGATATATAACAAGACAAATATTGAAATCAAGAATGAGCTGAGAGTGAGGGGATTTGATGAGGAAGCCATACAGGAAGAATTTTGCACGCAATTTGCACAGTACAGGCTGGACACGTCCATTTGTGCCTTGACTTGGGGAACCAAAGAAATTTTGAATGAGTTTTTGCCTCAAGTGACTAATGTATTATGTGATATATCAGTGGAGCTAAGGGGCTTCCAAGAGCAATATACACAGGACTCATCCAGGCAACAGTTGCAAAGTATTAGACACAGAGTAAGTGAATACTTTGAGGAATCAGAAGGTGAGCTTCAAGAGGAGGAATGCAGACCACAAGCAACATTGTCTAGATCACACCAGTACACCTAGCTGGATTCCTTACCATCCCTTGCAACTTCAGCGCACCGGCACACATCAGTCCAAACTACGCCAACACCCTTCACAAGAGCACCCCGCATTGACTCAACACATATTGGGTCAACACGCATGCTTCAGAGCAAAACCACCAGAACCTGCCAAACTGCTCAAAAAGACACAAGTCCATTAGAGCAGGCCAAATTGCGTCAGCAAGCAGCATCACATCAAACTCAGCCAAGGGCCATGTTGTTGCATCATCCGGAGCAATTCAGCGTGGCCAAGCTGCAGCATTGCAGTCATCAACTAGGAGGCAAAATACAGACTGCTAATACACAAGTACCCTAGAGGATAGTCAGCAAGAATGTAACTTAGGTGTGCAAAGTGAATCACTACCAAATGCTTGAGTAGTAATCCCTGGGAGAAAAAAGCCTAGGAGAAGATGATGCAATTGCATTGAATTGCTATTATTTGTAATAATCCAAACAACGCATTTTTTTTTTGCAATCAGCATAAAGTCATTGCAGATTAGTGATCACTAAATTTCTGATATAAGCAATATTAAGGTTGTCTCACATTTGAGACAGGACCCCTATAAATAAACACCCTGCATATGTATACATCATCTGTGGCATCAGTGCAGCCATTTGATCCAATTTGCACCCATACAATTGGTTGCATGCTAGCTATGACACCTTGTCCAATCACTAGGATGAGGGATTTACTTGCTTAATGGGCAAAATGGGATATTTGATGGCAGATCAGGTAGCTTGTGTATTGGTCAAAGGGCCAAATGGGGGCTGAAAGCTTCAGGATACTTTTGGATCAATCAACTACTGAGATACCATCCAATTGGAGTGATGGTAGCCAAAATGGTAAGTATCAGTGTGATTTATAGTGTGATACACATTTATTTCCATTAATATTAAAGAAACATATTCAAATACCAGATTTTACCCTCCATGATAGCGGTATCCAATTGTGCATGTGATGCAAACATTACAAGTGGGCGCAATCATTTGTGCCAACCTCATCATGTCAGATTGTGCCATAGTGTGCACGATTGTCCCACATGGTGCAAAATTGTCCAAGAGCAATCCTGCCTACTGGTTGCAACAATATCACACCTGATTGCTCTTAAAGACCGCAGATTGTGCTGCGCACCCTGGCATGGTACAATGGAACAAGTCTATTATATCCAGATCATGGTGGTGGTGTATAGGTCCAAAGGAGAAATACATCCAACACTTCTCAAGTGTTTTATGTATGGGGTTTTCACTGGGTGCAATAACCTCTGGCAAAAGCTTGCTAGGAATACTTGAGTTCTGTTTCTAATCTAATGTGATGGGAAACAAAGCTACAAGCCAGTCAAGAGAAACTATTGAGCTACAATCCCCAACTTAGTTGGCATCTTAACAAAAGTATGTGCTGGGTTTAGTGTCCTTTGAGATGACAATGTACTAAAGCTTCCAAAGCCAAAACAGCTGTAAACTCCACCAGCAGGGACTTGATAAGAATGCAGCTGTGGTCTATAGTTACAAAGACAGAAAAGTATCTTTGCCTGTATAAGAACAAACTTGGAAAAGAATTAAATATAATAGAAGATACCTACTCTGAGTATTCCTTACAAGTAGTGCCTTCAAGGTCAGTTGGCTGTCAGCATGGTTTTTTGGGAGTGTCCTGTGGTCTGGGGTTGGAAGTACAGGTAGCAGCAGGTAGAGCTGATCACACTAATCAGTCAAGTTGGTATATTGATAAAAGGGATGATTATTTACTGTTGAGGGATTGCCTCCCTTATATACCTTTCTCACTGGTTAAGTGATTACTAATCTAAGTGTCTCAGAAGGGTACAGAGTTCATAGAAATCTTAATGACATCAGAGTGAGCTAAGAGTATTCTAAGTAGGTGCTGGGAGGTTCTAAGAGGCACAGCAAACTCAACCAATCAGGAATCAGTACCCTGAAACCTGTGTAACATAGTGTTACCACATATGGTATAGAAATGGTAGGGATGGTGACACAGGTTGATCATTTGTCATGGGTACTGGCGTGAGCACTTGCCTAATATGGAAGCACTTAGAGCTAGTAATCCTACATAGAGTGAGGGATAAGTTATGCAGTAAGGAAAGCTGGTGAGATAGTCAACCAGCTTATGGGATATTACTGTTCAAGTAAGACAAATGGGATAAAACTAAAATAAATGTATTAGAGAAATAGGGAAGTAGAAATATGGGAATGAGCACATCTGTCAGTAGGTGCTACTGTGATCCCACTACAGTGTGAAAAATTGTTTCTTCCTATGGTGGTGTTGTTATGGTGGCATTTTCTGATGTGAATGGCATGCATCTGTTAACACAAACTGGTATCCAGATGGTCTCTGGGTTAAATGCTGCCAGTCACATGATGGTTTCCATTTGTACTGTCTATATGGTCAGTTTCAATCTGGAATGATTTTGAAGAGGAGTAATAGTAGATCTTCCACACCCCTATTACCAATATTAATGTTAACATGCCACCTCTGTAAGCACAACCTCATAACATTAAGCAGTAGATGGATCATTATGCTCACTTGGCTCCACAAAGTATCATTGGCATTTATTCCACATGTGCCATCTCAGTGAATATTGGGATAGTCAAGGTTTGTGCAGGGTCCTGTTATCAGAGGAAATAGGCTCAGAATCCAATGGTGTGCTTTTGTTTTCAGTGCTATCACTCTGTATACCATATTACAAAGATTGAAGAGAGCCCAAATGGGTCACAAACTCACCTGATGCAGTATGTGCAATGAGACAAGTATGGCTGAGTGCTATTATAAAGGTATCAAGTGGCTAGCAAGTTATACTTAGTACAGCAGTAATTGAGGAACACCAAAATGCAACTTGTGTGGCAAAACATTGGCTGTGATCCTTGTAGCTTTCCTATACTCTTTGTGTGCCTCAAGGGTGCAAGCTTTCATAAAATAGCTTTATTGTCTATGCTTATCTTCTCTTATGGCATTGAATCAAGTTAGTCTTCACTGCTGGAAAACATCCTAACACTCAACAAAACAATGCTAATACATCACTTTTTTGTCAATACTGAAGTGAGCTTAAGACAGTCAAGTGTTTGAGATATTGCACTTAGATGAATGAAAGAATCACTAACAACCTGCCATGAGAAGCATTATAAATAAATTTGTGGCATCACATGTACATGTAAATGTAACACCTAGTCCCCTTTAGTGTTACTCACATCTGTATATATGCCACCCAAAAATAGCAGTCATTTGGTTCCCAACCAGACTACACTGCTGACATCAGCAGAAGAATGGTAGTACAACAGCTTGTTCTGACACTAAGTACAACCAGCAGGGCTATAATTACTGGAGGTAATAATGCAGACTTTGGAGGCTTAGATTTAAGTATGCAATCAAGAATTTCTGAAGATCTGCAGATCACCATAATGATCAGCCAGATAAGAATATAGCAAAGGCAGTACCATTGGTAAAAGACCAGCAAGTGGGCATCATAACATCACCACCTCCCATATCAGAAAGTAGGTGGTCAGTCCATCCTAAAGTGTTGATGAGGCAATCAGGTGCAGTGTTATCTATTGTTCTGATCTGCCACTTGAATGTTTAAGTTAGATCAGTTTTTAGTCAAATCAATTAGTATATGTTCAGGTTATCAGTACATTGGTATTATATATAAAATCAGTAGCATTAGTCAGCAAATGAATCAGCAGATCCTTATCCGACAGAAATAGATATATTAGACTTGTTCCGTTGAATAGTGCCACATTGAGCCATGAGGGCCAAATGATGCCATAGTGTGCCTGGGAGGCCAAGTGAGCCTAAACTTGGCCACAGAGTGTGAAACATAGCTCTTCATCTTCATGCAAAGCAGCCCCTGTGTTTCACCCATTGAGTTGGAGAAAATCCATTTTTTGACCTTTTTTTTGGATCAATGTTGTGCATGATGTGTAAGAGGACAGAAGGACTGAAGACATGCATCTGGTACTCAATACCCATGGCACTTTGAATCTAGCTCCTGTAGCGTATATCATGTCACAAAAATGAATGGCACTATCTTGGTCCACTGGTACTATCTGGCACTATATTTAAATATTAGCCCTAAAGTAAGACCTATACAAAGCACTTATAGTGCCATATAGTACCAGTGAACCAAGATAGTGCCATTCATTTTTGTGACATGATATACGCTACAGGAGCTAGATTCAGAGTGCCATGGGTATTGAGTACCAGATGCATGTCTTCAGTCCTTCTGTCCTCTTACACGTCATGCACAACATTGATCCAAAAAAAATGGTCAAAAAATGGATTTTCTCCAGCACAATGGGTGAAACACAGGGGCTGCTTTGCATGAAGATGCAGAGCTATGTTTCACACTCTGGGGCCAAGTTTAGGTCTACTATGCCTCTCTGGCATGCAATGGCACTATTTGGCACTCATGGCTCAATGTGGCACTATCCAACGGTGTGGTGGTGTATAAGTCCAAAAGGCAAAATACGGCCAACACTTCTCAAGTGTGAATGTGTGTGGGGTGTTCACTGGGTGCAATAACCTCTGGCAAAAGCTTGCTAGGAATACTGGGTCTTTTATCTAATCTAATGTGATGGGGGATAAAGCCTCAAGCTTGTCAAGGGAAAACTATTGAACTACAA
>MCFE01000051.1:0-195978 GCA_002104905.1 Basidiobolus meristosporus CBS 931.73 | reverse complement strand
TCTCTTCAGGGTTAGATTTCCATCAGCATCTTTCTTTGGTGCAAGCGTCAAAGGGCTGTTGAATGTTGTGTTGACAGGGGCTTGAGTGATAATCCCATTGTCAGCCCATTTTTGGACTATTTCATCAACTAAGTGTTGACATGAATGCGGAATTGGGTATTGCCTCCTCCATGTTGACTCACCAGGTGGGGTCTCTAGTGTAACAATGGACTCTGGGATGGTGCAGAAGCTGTTCCTTGGAATGGCCTGATTTCTCTCTATGGCCGGCTGAATATCTAATTTGACTGATTGAGAATATTCTTGAAAAGTTGGGGTTAACTCTTCTTCTTCTGGTTGGGATGAGATAATCTCTGGGATTTGATCCATTATGAGCGGCTGAGATTTAGTGATTCCTGGATAGGAAACCGGTAGTCCGCCTATGTGAAAGCCAAGTTTGGTGAAGGTGTCCAGACCAATGACTACCTGAGGTCCATCTGGTATGTCAATCACTTCCATCTGATGGATTATGGTTACTGAGCCACAATGTATGTTGATTGGGTTGGTAATGCCAATTCTTGGGGCTGAGAGATCCTTAGCTGCAAGAATGATTTTTCCTGGTCGTTTTTCTATCTCCAAATTGAGTTCTCTGACTACATTGGGTGATACAATAGAGTTGGATGATCCAGTATCCAGTAGTGCTACGTATGATTGGCCATTGAGGGTGAGTGGCACTTCTATGGCTTTGAGCTGTGTGATTGGTTGCTTCTTTTCTTGGACAGTTGCAATTTTAGCCGGAAACTCAAAGAGGTTGTGATAATCTTGAACTGTAAGTTCTTCATATGCTTCTTCATACCCCATTGTATCATTGGCTGAATGATCATCAAGGATCTGGGTAATTTTGGCTGATGGTGTGGAGTTCTTCTCAGGACAGGCAGGTGATCTATGTCCCCTATTTCCACATTTAAAGCACTTGTCATCAGCATATGGATTATCAGTTTTGGTGTTTTGCTGCTTTTCTGCGGTGTTTCCTGACTTGTTTGACTGCTTGGTGATGCCTTTGCATTCACTGGTAGAATGATAGCATTTTCCATGAAGCTCACAGTGCTTAGTAGCGGTTGACTGCTTCTTGGTCACATGACTGGTCTCTTTTCCGGCTGTTGTGGGGTATTGGGTTGAGCTGCCTGAAGTCTGGCTAACAGCTGCAGTCAAGGTGATTGCCAGTGTACATATCTCTGAGATCTGGTCATAGGTACGTGCAGGGTTGCATGCTTTGACAATAGCAATATTGCTCTGTAGCTGGTGTGAAAAGTTTGAAAGAAAATGAGCAGTAAGCGATGGATTATCATCACTAACTCCAGCTAATCTCATTTGTCTTTGGAATCTATCACAGAAGTGTTGCCCAGATTCACCTTTTTGCATTTTAGTTTTCCATAAGTCGCAGTTCAGATGTGCTTTCTTGAGAGGATCTTCAAAATGGCTGCAAAAGAGGTTTTGGGCAATTTTCCATGTACTATTGGAAGGAATGTTCACTTCAACCCAGTCAGCATCTTGCATTGTGAGACAGAGAGGCAGAAGTCTAGCCCAGTTGGTGTCAGGGTCTAGCTGGTGTGCAGCTAAGACGTGACTAAACTTGTAAAGAAACTCAGTTGGATTCTTGATGGCATTGGTGCCTTCAGCATAAACAGGCAAGGATCTTGGGACAACCACCGGGGCAGGTCCAGAAGGAGATGTAGATCTGGAGGATTCAAAGGCATGACTTCTTGGTGGCTGATGCAGAGCAAGGCTTGGTGGATTTTCAATGCTGTCAATTACTATGGCAATATTCTCCAGTGCTTCCTTAATTATTCCAATTTCATCTTGGTAACCGGATATAACTTCAAGGAGTTCATCTCTACGGTGATTATCAGATCTTGTTTTGGCAAGCTTTGAGTGCTCAATCATCATGGTATTTCTTTCAAGCATGATGTTTTCAAGCTGTTCAGTAAGTTCTTCCTGATTTCTTCTGGCTTCTTCCAACATGGAAAGGTTTGGATTGCTTGCTGCTGAGGACATCTTCTAATCGGCTGAATGTAATGGAATTCAACAAAAAAAATGTTGTATCCAAGAGAAAGTGTAATAAAACTCTTGAATGGTTTAACTGAACCAAAGGGACAATTAAGTGCAGAATCTTAGAATTGTCAGAGAGTGGCGGAAATATTAGCAGAAAGATTCTGATCTAATATTGGTCTTGGATATAGCTGGGTTGGCTATAAAGGCAATGATATTTGTTTGCTAGGCAGGCTAGGCTTGGTGTTCTTTGGAGTGCTAGATATACTAGGCTTGGATAGAAACTAGAACGGAATTGTTGGATTCTTATTTTTGCTGAGACAGAATCTTAATTTTGTTGAGACACACACTAAACCAAAAGGTTCAGTAAACTTTATTTATGCTTTTCTGATCAAGTTGAATTAGTCAGCGCCAAGGGACTGGATTGATTGAAATCAATTTGGGTGTTCATAGGTGCATAAGATAAATGAAAATTACATCATCAATCAACTGATGTCTTGGCAACTGCACAGTGGTTGGATAGATCTCAGATGACTAATCACCTGGGAAGGCTTGGCAGATAGGTTGATAACGTAATGACCATTTGAAAATAGATCAGGTGTGATAGCTAAAAATAGATTCTGAGGTGGGATAAAATAAACTGTAACTGGGATTTGTTATGTTTGGGTTAGGGAAAATCAGTTAGGGTACTAGATTTTCAAACGGAGTAAAATTGGCTAAGTTTTAAATGTTGATGCACAACACACACCACACAACACCTGACTCCTGCTGGAGAACTATACTTGGAGATCCTGAAGTCAAGAAGTTTGCTCACTATATTCTGCAGTCAGAAAAACCCAAGCTGGCCTACCTGAAGTACTTGACAGACCTTTGGCAGCAATATCTGCAGCAGCACACTCCCTTTATGATGAATATCAATCCTTATCACATTCCCCTCATTAATGTTGTTCACAAGTCATTCTTACCTCTCTTGCTACCCCCCTTCCCACTGAACAGTGTCTTGAGCACTGAAGAGCTATCATCACTTCTTATTAACTTACCTACAAATTCCCCACAGCTACACACTCTTGTATCAAAGCTACAACAGTAGTGCTGGCTTCTTTGTTTCAACTGAAATAAAGATTTCACCTGTTGGTGACTGTCTCCCCCCCCTGCTCCTCCCAAGACCAAAAGAAAGTTTCCTGCCACTTCTGATTTGCCTCCTGCTACTGACTGGGCTGTCTGCTACTTTGCCAATGTGGAGTTTATTCCTATATCTGAGCATAGGATGTATCTCAAGCAACAAGGTTACAATTTGTCCAAGATTGTTAACATGAGGTTTATCAACCATCACACTCTGGAGGTAGTACTTGACAAAAGTATTGCTAAACAATTCTCTCAAAATGTCTCTGACCAGTTTTACTGGGAACCTACTGACCATGCCTTCAAAGAGTTTCCTGATTCTCCAGTTTACAAGACCTTCTCATTAGAGGAATCTCTGCTCTCAAGATTCACTTCACTTACCAAAAACTCCCCTTCACCTGCTGTTACCCACTTCCTCAAAGATTATTATATCTCTCAAGCTTATCTACTTCACTCCCCCATGAACCTGAACTCCAGTGTACTCTGGGATACTGCTTTAACTTTAGCTTAGATTTATTCATATTCAACTTTGTGTTTACTTTGGGAATCTTCTATTCCCAGCTGGCTTCTTTATTTGTAGTTAGACTTGTCTGCAATCAAATAAAGATTTCACCTACCTTGGTGACTTTCCCTCCCCTGCACTTCTGCTTCCACTGTTTCAGCAATGCTCAGCCCAGCTTTCTACTCCTGAGGAATGGTCTTTTGCAAATGTTCTGCCACTGTACAAGGGTAAAGGAAAGCACCTGGATCCTAGCTCCTACAGGCCAATATATCTGCTGCCCACCTGCAGAAAGGTGTTTGAGCTTCTGCTTGCTCAGGAGCTCTACTCTGACTCCCTCAAGTTTCATCCTGCACAGTTTGGCTTTATTCCTGGCCTCTCCTTGGAGTATGCAGTCATACTTAGCCAAGATCACTCTCTCCAGTGCAAGTATCCCTCTGTTCTGTTGGATATTACTAAGGCCTTTGATTCAGTTGACAGAAATCTGCTTTGGTCCAAGTTGCAATGCTTCTCCAGTACCTCTCTCACCCTCCTTGTCAGATCTCTGTTTCTGGATCCACAAGCAAGAATTCTGCACCCAAGTGAGCAATCAGCTGTGTTCTCAGTTCCTAATGGAGTGGTTCAAGGCTCTGTGCTTGGTCCTATACTGTTTGCCATCTTCCTGAATGATTTCCCAAGACTCTCAGCTGACTGCCTGGTTACTCTCTTTGCTGATGACATCAGAATATCCTCCTCCAATGTGCAACAAGACTCCCAGACCATCCACCAGTATCTGCAGAAGAATAATCTCCAGCTTTCCATTGCAAAGACAGTACCTTTGGGCTCTCCCATCAACTTGGAGAACTCCACTCTACCTGGCCAGGTTTCTGCTACGTATCTTGGCTTTCCTTTCCTTCCTACTGGACTAGACTCTGGAGCACACCTGAAGAAGAGAATTATCCTGGCAAGACAGGCACTCCACAAGCTACTGGCTGTTACTCCTCCTACAACTTCAGCTCCCAGCTGCCTCCTTCTACTCAAGCAGTTTGTCTTCCCTGTCCTGGAATTTGGCTTACCACTTCTCTCTCTTACTTCTAGAGACTGCACTAAGCTTGACAAGTTTGCAGTATGGTGCATTACCTCCTTGGTGCCTCATTTGCCTGAATGCCCCTACAGACATGCTATTCTTGGTGCTTTTGGGTTTATGCCCTATAAGATCAGACTTCTCTACCTTAGAACCAGATTATACCTCAGACTTCACAACTGCAACAACCCACTGATTAAGGCCTGGAAGAGAACACACCACACAACACCTGACTCCTGCTGGAGAACTATACTTGGAGATCCTGAAGTCAAGAAGTTTGCTCACTATATTCTGCAGTCAGAAAAGCCCAAGCTGGCCTACCTAAAGTACTTGACAGACCTTTGGCAGCAATATCTGCAGCAGCACACTCCCTTTATGATGAATATCAATCCTTATCACATTCCCCTCATTAATGTTGTTCACAAGTCATTCTTACCTCTCTTGCTACGCCCCTTCCCACTGAACAGTGTCTTGAGCACTGAAGTACTATCATCACTTCTTATTAACTTACCTACAAATTCCCCTCAGCTACACACTCTTGTATCAAAGCTACAACAGTAGCGCTGGCTTCTTTGTTTCAACTGAAATAAAGATTTCACCTGTTGGTGACTGTCTCCCCCTAACCCTAAGAGCATGTATTCAGACATCATTTAGACATTCCACTCTTTGTACCATTCTCTCTGGAAAAAGAACTCTTCAAAAGGTTTACCAGCTTGTTGAAAGTCACAAACTTCCGCAAGAAATACTACAGTGAACAAGCAGATTTGCTACATTCTCCTTTAGACTTTGATATTGAGGATATTTGGGATACAGCAAAGTCCAAGTTTATCTTGTAAGCTTTCTGCATCTCAAATATTCATATACAAACTTGGCTTTTTTATTTATGATTTAAATAAAGATTTCACCCTGTGGTGATTATCATCCCCCTGCAGCAAAGCTACCTGAGTTTCCCAAATCCAAAAATAGAGAAACTCCTCCTGACAGCCATACACCACTCCAAGGCAATTCACCACACTCTGCATACTCAGCTCTGGGATCATATTATGAGTTCTTTGCCTCTGCAATCTTCCAACTCTATAATAAGAACAGTGTCAAGACTCTACAGGGCAATGAGGCCCTCTTCCAGGAAGTTACCTTCAACAGAACAGCTGGCTAACATCTTCTTCTCTACAAAGCAGTACTCAACTCCTGGCTTTCATCCTGACTTCAAGACTCTGCCCATCCCACTTGCACTTGATCAAGGGAGAATCCATAATGTGCTCAAGAGGCTTCCCAACTCTACTGCTCCAGGTGTGGACACAATCTCCTATGAGCTTCTGAAGACTAGTACCAAGGCCATGTCTGCACTTCTGCTTCCACTGTTTCAACAATGCTCAGCCCAGCTTTCTACTCCTGAAGAATGGTCCTTTGCAAATGTTCTGCCACAGTACAAGGGTAATGGAAAGCACCGGGATCCTAGCTCCTACTGGCCAATATCTCTGCTGCCCACCTGCAGAAAGGTGTTTGAGCTTCTGCTTGCTCAGGAGCTCTACTCTGACTCCCTCAAGTTTCACCTTGCACAGTTTGGCTTTGTTCCTGGCCTCTCCCTGGAATATGCAGTCATACTTAGCCAAGATCACTCTCTCCAGTGCAAGTATCCCTCTGTTCTGTTTGATATTACTAAGGCCTTTGATTCAGTTGACAGAAATCTGCTTTGGTCCAAGTGGCAATGCTTCTCCAGTAAATCTTTCACCCTCCTTGTCAGGTCTCTGTTTCTGGATCCACAAGCAAGAATTCAGCACCCAAGTGAGCAATCAGCTGTGTTCTTCTCCCATGACAATATCCCAAAGGCCTCATTCTTGTAGCAGCATCTTCATCTTCACCTTCCACACTTGGTAGTAAGATCCGTCCAACTTTTCAGCAGAGGGAAAATTCCAGTAATAGCAGTGGTAGACATTGCAGAGAGTGACAGCTTGGGGCTCATAACCTGTTGTAAGAGTCTTGGAGATATTGGAGGTGATTGGGAGGACAAGTAGATTATGTGGTTTTCACTTAATGATATATTGAATGTAAAAGTAGTATTTATACTTTTACCTGGTCTGGGCATTACAAACATGTAGAATAGGTTAAGGAAGGTCCCAAGAACATGTGTGCAAAGTTTGGGGCTGTTTGGACAACCTTGAGAATTTTCATGTTCTGAGTACCTGGTTTTTTGATGAAAATATTCTAAGTAAATCCCGGCAAGGAATTTAGTCAGTATTCTCTAGGATTTAAGGGTAATGATCCAAGTGACTAAGTTAGGTGAATATTTAGGTGGAATTACAAATTTTTACAACAGTATGTACTGCTGGTACTTGAGTTTGGTCTCCACATTATACCCCTAACCTCCAGAGAACTTCACTGCCTGGATAAATTTCTCCATCAGTGTATCAGATCCTTGGTACCTTATCTTCCAGTATCTCCCTATATCCATGCAACTAATGGAGCCTTTGGGCTCTACCTATACCAAATCCAAATGGTCTATCTCCATGCTTCCTTCCTAGTGAAGCTTCAGAAATCACATAACCCCTCCATCAAACAATGGCTTAAATCTAACTCCTCCCTGAAATCTTCTTGCTGGCACACCCTGGTAGGCTCTGCTGTAGTAACAGAGATTGCTCCAAAACTTCAAAAAGCTGAGAAACCAAGACTACTGGCACAGGACCATCTAAGATCTATATGGCAGAGCTACTTACAAGTCCACACACCTTTCCTACTACACCTAATCCCAGGCTAGGTTCCAGTCTTGGATTATACTGATCATAATCACCTACAATTTGCTACTTCCCCCAAAACCCTTGAATTTTGTATTTACCCCTGATGAGCTTTACTTTATAGAAACAAACATTAGAGATGAAACAAGACACAAATTAGTTTACTTATTAAGAGAGGTTCTATACTTCTTAATTGGCTTCTTTATTTGTACTTAGATTAGTTCTTGACTCAAATAAAGATTTCACCAACTTGGTGACTTTCCCTCCCCTGAAATAAGGATTTACATGTTGGTCACAGTCTCTCCCCTAAGTGTGCACAATTGCAAGCATGATAGGTTGGTCAGTAGGAAATTACAGTGAGTGGAGAACTACTTTGGTGCATAACTTCTGATTGTTTATCTATAGTCCCAGACAGGGATGGCTTTGGCCTTGAAGTTCATTAATGTGGATGAAATATTCTCAAATATGCTCTTCATGGAAGTATTTTGATTTTCTCATTTTGTTTGCTTCAGGACAAGTTCTATTTACTTATTCTGCAACAACTTTTGGTATTTCATCAGTGACCAAATACCTGCAGGGCTCTAAACAGGCTTTCATGAAAAGTATCAACAGTTGATCTAATCTGAAAGAGGAAAGAATTTCAAGAATATGCATTCTCAGTATATACTAAGACCTTCCAGATCTTATGTATTCCATAATGCAATGATCATCAAGAAATGAGACATCCCAATAAGCCTCATTGTATGAGCAATAATCAATGTAATCCGCATCATATAATGTCAGTCCGGGGACAACAGCTACTTGCATAAGCACTACTCCTCTGAATGATAGAGCAAAAGTGATACAAAGGAAGAGAGCACAAGAAACAATTTAGCGGTGATGTGTTTTGAGCATTTTTCATATTTAACCAAGCTTTTAAGGAGGTGGAACAATCCACTTTTACGGGAGTCAATGTAGTCATCTAGACATCAGCACCAGTAAGGTCAACCACATCTTCCTCTTGATCCCCTAAAAGGTGTTCGGTACCAACATGTTTCCGATGGTATCATTACAGTCAATCTAAATATACTTCACAGTATTGTGAAAGAGTCAATTTAATCCCCGGTACCAGAACCAAAATGGCATCATATTTCACATTGCCATTGACTATTGAGCGTGCATATGGTAGCACCCTCAAGCCGGTCAGAACGCAACCTACAGGAGACGATTGACTTCCTGATGTTCAGTAAAACGCTTGGACATTGATACGCGAACACTCACAACAGCAGGAGACATGATTCAAGAAAATTTGAACATTTATATACTTGTTTATCAGCATATGATATGAAGTTAATAAAGATACTCTTCCAGTAAAAACAATCGCGTTTTATTCGAATCTCTATTTATTATTTGATCTTGCCTAGTTAGCTATGCCGCAGGATTGATCCCTACTCACATTAACAAAGTGGCACCGACTTTATCAGATCGACTCTATTCAATTTTGTTGTTATTATTGTTGCTGCCGTTAGTGACAACATCTATGTAAAGAACTATACAGGCTTATGGTATGAATATGTACTCTATATGGCTTAATCTTTCTTTGGTTTCTCAGCTTCATGATGTGGAGGAGCGACCCAGTATAGGGCGCCTTGGACAATACTGGCACAGAGCGGAGCGATCCAAGGGATCCAATGCTCTTGGTAGTTCCCAGAGGCCACAGCCACACCCAGGAATTTGGCAGGGTTGGCACCGACACCACCAAATCCATCAGTGATACCACCGCTTACGTAAATATTCAAGCCAAGAGCCAATGCGACACAGATTGGGCCTACAACGGGGCCAAATACCTTTTGTTGCTTAGGATCAATGGCAGTACCCCAGGTGATCCATACATATGACCAACTGAAGAAGAACTCCAGGCAGAAAGCTTGACCGACAGTGACAACATCTGGCTTGAAACCCCAGGATCCAAGTTTAGTTGCATTAGTGACCGCCTCACCACAAGCAGCACGAAGAAGAGCCCCTCCAAGAATAGCACCAACGCAGTGCATAAACAAATAGATAATGGCACGAGGAACAGAGCAAAGGCGAGTCAATACAGCTGTCCACGTAATAAGAGGATTGAAGTGGGCACCGGAGACAGAGGCAGAACCCATAATGAATAGAGTAAGGGTTACAAAGACACCAAGACCAACATTCAGGGACACTACGGGGCCTCCAACTCGGACAGCCCAGACGGTTACACCGCAGGAAACTAATACATATAACGCCATCAAGAACAGCTCATGCACACCTGAACGCCAGATCTTAGGGTTGCGGAACTCAGACCAGTCAAGCATCTGGGCCATTGTCAAATGGTCTTCATCAGCAACAACATCCGGATGAAACTCAGGTGTTGCAAGACCAGAAAGGGATTTCCTGTGAGGAATAGCGTTGAGAGAGGCTTGACGACTGCGAGTGATGTGTTGTTCTAGCGAAGCGATGTTTTCGGCGGATAAAGGGATGCCCAAGCTGAGGGTAGTTTCGCTAGGTCTAAGCTCGGTGGCTCCTTGGCTAACGAAGCCATTTGGAGGGCAAAGTTTTGAGGATTCCATTGCAAGATACTGAATATGGTTTGACACAAACCTGTGAGACGACTGATTTATATATCTAAACGATGGTTGTGCTCTTTTCCATATTCGTTAAGCTAATAACCAATCCCAGTCCTACTGCCTAAACCATACAGTTCGATTACTAAATCTGGATGTATGAAGTCATCATCCAGGTAATTCTAAACTTCTTCCTAATCAACCCGTTATCCTTCTAGTGGTATTTTCTAAAAGAAGATCATTTCGAAACTATAATCAACTTATGAGTGATCATTTAACCAATTTTAGTAGCTGAGACCGCCTATATCAGAAAGTCGGTTGCCAAATCAGTTTATCTACTACTTATCCCGAATGCAATATCCATTTTGTTTCAGCAGCCACCATATCCTACGTTCGGTATACAGCATGTTACTGGCTCAGTGATCATTCGAACAGAATTTTTTGTGGAATTCTGAACCGATATCGCATTACTCGGAATGGTCTAGTTACAAGCTCAAGTACATCCACATTCCCTCCATGATACTGATCCCCAAATATCAAGCGACGCGAGTCTACGATATGCATATTATTACGAGTTCCCATATAGGTTTACTGATGTGTTCTAGAAATATGATTGCCCGGAGAACAGTTAGAGTCATCATCTCTTGGCTCACTTGGATATGATTATATACGCTACAATGAACTACTATGCATATTCAATAATACTTCTTGTGATATAAGTGTGTATTCTGTATACAATTGAGACCATTAAACAAGTTAAAGCAAAGAGAATGAATATGCTAGAAGATTGAGCAAGAACTCCTGCTATAACAATCGCTAGTTTACTTCGAGCTTGATATTCATTACACTACTCGAGTATGCCGTCAGCAACCGAGTTATATAAACGTATTAATTACAGCAAAAGCAAAGATTATCAAACTTAACCATCACCTTACCGAACAATATCAACCTTGGTATGATGGAGCTAATGAGAATACCATTCTAACCAAATGAGCAGGTTGTGGCTATGAAGGTGAAACAATTGAGGAAGCATCAATCGGGCGTTGTCGAAAGAACTGCCATGATGGGCTGTGCTTCCGTCGAAATCTACATCATAGCATTATAAAAGCTGCCAAAAGCTTCCAGAAATGTAAATTGTAAGCTGGCTTGTAGTATACTGTCAACTACTTCATTCTGCGCAGCCTCTCTTCCCACTCCTATAAATGCGGGCTCCAATAAGATTTACTCTTGGTACTTTTCCTAATTAACTTATTGCTGTCGATGTACGGAAAACTATATGGCTTGTATTCATTGTTTGTAATATCGCAGACTGTGGTTCATTTCTTATAATACTTGTTGATCATAAGGTGGTACTTGAAATGAAAACGAAGGTTACAGCAGTAGCATTCAGTCATTATCAAAAAGTAATGATGAGAGTGGGGTTCGAACCCACGCCTCCGAAGAGACTGCGACCTGAACGCAGCGCCTTGGACCACTCGGCCATCTCACCTTTCGACAGCTGTGACGGAGTAAGGATTCAGTCGATGTTAAGTGACTTCAACGCATACAAAGACGACTTTGTAGCCAAGGAAAAGCAAAACAAGACAAATCATCAGACTCACAACAAGATATAAATACCAAATATAGTTTAGGTTTGGTTAGAAGTAGGAAGAGCGGTAGAAACGAATATTATTTTGAATATATTTCTACTAGTCACCATCCTAATCTTTGAAGAGATATTCTTACACTACCCCGTCGAATCTACGAGATAACATACACGTTATCTAATTCCATACTGTTTAAGTACGTAACACAGTCCTGTGTCACAGTTAGGGCCTGAAAATCCAGTTAGCGTTACCTACGAGACTAGTGCCTGCCATTGTACCACCTTACCAAGCCCAACCAAGGTTAATGAATACTTAAAAATCTGGCGCGAAAAGAAACAGACAGTTAGTTAAAGGTATTAGCTCCAACCCGTCCTTGACCCAATCTCCCAAGATCCTTCGAATAAATCTGCTCTTAGTACTATTCTCGAGATTCTATCTCTATCCGTACCAGGAGTTACAACACCTGTTGTGATTTAAATCCTAGCCAGTCACTACCGATCACTTGAACACTACTGATCGAACACCTTGAAATTGCACACTGACGATCAATCACACTCAATGACACAAATATTATTTAATACATCTCGGACCATCCTTTTGGAAGCTTGCCCTACGTTGTCGGAAGCACTCCTCCCGAGACTCTCGCTATACAAGTCCTTCTAAACACTATCAATAAAGCATCAACCTTTCACTGGTTTACCAATCCTCCAGATAGTCCTCTCTGATTCTTAACAAGCCAATCGTAATAGTGCTGCGAATTAGGCTTTATCCCAATTCAGACGTTAGCGGACAAACAAGTCCAAAAGACTGATATCTATCAGATCAACTTCAAAGACACTTTCAGGTATTACACGCACTTTATTTAATGCATATCAGGCACTCCGCTTGGAAGTTTGCCCAACACCAACGGAAACTATTACCCGAGGACATACATATATAAACCCACACTAGTGCTTACAATAAAGCATCAACTTTTACAAGTTCTCGATCATACAACAAGTATCTCTCTGACTCTCTGATTTCCTTCGTGTTAGAGTCTTCGATTCTTAACAAGCCAAATGTAATGGTCTGAAAAGTTCGCTGAACAAATAGAGGATCCAGGCATATATAAAGGTGGCAGCACCAAGTGCACCTAAATATATGCAAATGGACGGTTTAACATGAGACAAAACTGTATACAATTAATCACAAAATGGGTTAAATAGCAGATCATAAGCCAAATTAAAGGGCAAACCTCGTTACACCGATAAAATAGACAAGAACAAGCCCCAATTTCATAACGTATGGGTAGATCCTCCAAGGATACAGGATGGGAGAAATATCAACGTAACTACCTGTATAGTCCAAAGAACTGCTTTACTATGTGAGTCTTGGATGGTTTTGTGACAAATATTGGTGTGCCTTGCTCTGAGTATGCCATTCCATATGATTGTGTCATTTGTTTAGAGACTTGATATAAAAAAGACCAACTTCTGTGTTGTACTGAAATATTTTTATATGTCATTGTTGTGGTACCAGGGCCTTAGGGTCATCCTTCATATAATCAGTGCGTATTACACTTGTAGCCTTTGGTTCGTATTTTGTCTTTGAACAGGGTAAAGCAAGCCTTCAAGATAAATCAGAACTGACACAATAAAACTTAGTCCATATTGAAGCGCCCTTTTGGTAATCACGGCAAGACAGAAGTGTAGTATCCAGAATAGCGAGCAAGGATTGTGGAGTATGATCCAGTAGACATAAGACTGGGTGGCAGCATCCAGTAGCCCATTTGGGCCAGAATGCCCAAGGTTTAGGATGATATCGATGTCTGGAGGGCTTTGGGCAACCGACTCACAGGTTGCTGAATTTGCATCCCCAAAGCCACCTTACCACGCAACCATGATGAGAGTGAGCACTCAATACAGACTGTACAGGGCCTTGGCCAAATCTCTTACAATCCATAAATGAGCCGAGGAGGAAAGCACAAAGTATTTGAAATGCCCAGTAGAACTTATTGTTGAAGAAGGGTTGAGCTGTTTATTTGGCCATTGATACAGTTGAACATACCGGGATAACAGAAGTACACAAAGCCCACCAATAGCACTTGGTCTATTGAATCAACCCCCTAATATGCGGGCCTTTATACGGGCCTTTGACAGATCTAGTTTCATTGTCCGTAGTCAGTAAGATAGCTAAAATTCTGTGGATGTGGTATATAGTTCAACTACGGTTGTGTCATGAGATACTTATAGTATAAGTGATCAAGATGTCGAGCAATTGCAACTGAGGAGCAGGAGTTCTATTGGCATATTTGGAAGACTTGGCTAAACATAGCTGTCTGCTAGGCCTATTTCAGGAACCACATCTAATGTATTGGATCTTACACTGCTGCTACTGAATGAATGTACATGAAGTCTGAGAAAGCAGATTGTAACTGAATTTCTCTAGACTTGTGGTTGGTCATAAATGGCTTAAATCTATTCACATATTCATACCCAATAGCTTAGCTGATATCTATCCATAAACCAAGTGCTCTGTACCAATTTGTCTAGGCTACTGAGCATCTACAATCTGGAAGAATGCTAATGATTTAGAATTACCTTGACTGAACTCTATTTAGTAAGGCACAGATTGCAGACATTTGGCCATTTGTAAATTTTTAGAGTAAACTCAAATATGCTTTATGTCCCTGCTATTTAGTTGTAACATCTCTACTCACTCCATTGCTAGGACCTGCATACAGGATTCATGACCACAGTGGAATTTAGGCTAGTTGGTCACGTGTGATCTTTGATTTGCTGTCCAATATTGCCCCTACAGAAACTGCTAATTCACTGGTATTATGGAGTGGAGACCTCATTTGTGCAGTACTTTAACATTCTTTCTACATACGCTGCTTGACATGACAATCTACTGCATCTATGCAGGAATCAAATATCATGGCTAAACGAGAAATAAGGGTTTTAGTCCGAAATTATTAGATGATTGGTCTTGGTGCAGTTGCATGATTACGATTCATTATCCACTTGGTCAATTTTTTGTTGAAAATCTTCGGCTTGGAAGGACAGTGTGCTCCGTCGATGCTGTCAATCGTAAACCACAACCGTAGCAGGCTCCTGCAGAATGCCTGCTTCCATACCTTTCGCGTGACAGCCGAATTTGACGATGTTCGTCTGGATAGATTCCTTAATAGGAAGTTCGACTTGTCAAAAGCTCTGGTTCAGAAATTATTAAGAACAAAAAAAGTATGTTGAACTTTCGAAAGGATTGCTGGGAAGTAGGTTTAATTTAACAAGATATCAGGTTTGCATTGTTGGAAAGGATCATACGACCAAAGGTAAAATCCCACCTGGCATCAGGCTTCACGAAAATGAGATTGTCCAAGTAAATAGTGAATTGAGGATTAGAGCGGAAAAAGTTCAGGAAACTACCAAGGTAACGAGGTTGTTGGTGTATTTAACCAGCGTGACGATTAACAGCACCTCGATAGGTTGATCTGGCGCTGGTTGAGGAGTTGAAAAAAAACATCAGGTACAAAAGCGATTCAATTCTTATCATTGACAAACCAAGTGGGATCGCGGTGCAAGGTTGTGTATTGTCATTGATATGAGTTGCTTGTTTGAAGATTAGTAACCCTGGCTGGCTTCCTAGGCGGAACAAATACCCCGAACCATATCAACAAGATCCTTCCAGGTCGGGGTTACCACTAGATAGTCACTTGCTCACTAGTATCTCACCATACTACCGTTACAGCACTGAAGTTTGACAGCTCTGAAACCCCTCGTGTGGTTCACAGATTAGACAAGGTAAGTTCAGATAACATGGCGATAACTTACCTGGCTAACCCTTGGAGCAGGCTACCTCTGGCCTTTTGATTCTTGCCCGGACCAGACGAGCTGCCATCGAACTTGCGCAGCAATTCCGTGAGACCCAGATCAAGAAAGAGGTAGCTTTGATTTCGACAGATATTATCCCCTTCCCTCAAGGCTTCTCATCCTTCCTCCTTCCTCCTAGTATCTAGCCGTAGTGGTTGGAGGACCAAGTTCTGACCGCGGCCTGATTGACTGCGAAATTTCGCAGGTGACAAGCTCAAGCCACGACTATCGTACCATTTCGAACAATCTTTCACAACCACCACCAACGTCCTCGGAGCAGCTTGCCCTTACCCAAACCGCGGTTACCGAATATGAATTACTTGCCAGATCGAGGCTACAGGTTGGCTTTACCAGTAGCAAGAGTTGAAACGACCTTAACCCTGAATGCTTGATAGCCATATTTGTCCCTCATGAAGCTAAGCCCACAGACCGGAAGGAAGCATCAGCTACGCATACATTGCGCTCAGTTTCTCCAAAGTAAATGATTCTTGTCGATGCTCCTTAGAATTCCAACTTACGACGGCTTGCAACTGTAGCCCCGATTCTCGGTGATGTGAAGTATGGCCCAATCGGTCAAGGACACACATTAACCACGTTGGGTTATCACGTGGGCACGCTATTTCTACACATGCATAAGCTTACAATCCCAGTTAGTAATGAGGTAAGCACCGTGACAATCAACTGACATGGCTTAATGAGCTAACCCTGGTGCAGGACCAACCCTCTCCTCTGATCGTCGAAGCACCACTCCCTAAACATTTCCTGCATATCTTAAACCATCATTTTGGTGATTTAAACAAATCCCCCCATATCAAGCAATTCCTCTCCCCTGATTGACGTCAATCCGTATTAGAGTGGCTATTGGTGGCCACCCATTGTGCGAACCCAAGTCAAGAAAAAGTTCCAATGAAAAGCATGCTCACAGTTGGGGGAGCAGAACTCGTTACGTTTCGTGCTGCTTTGCTAGTGCCAGTTCACCTACAGGATCTGTATTAAGTTAGTAAAGTTTCGTAAGAACCACAACCACCATCGTACCAATCCATCATATCTTTCCTGTAGCACACTTAAGGGTTAGTCATTAGTGATATTGCCAAATTCTAGGGAAGTTAGGATAGCGTATTATTACTAGGTAAGAAGTAGTTATCACTCTCTTGGTTTTTTCTCTTTTTTTTACTCTACATTGTTGCTTCTTAACTTGCGCTGTTTTGCAAACAACATAAATTTCGCTCAAACAAGGTTGCTAAGAATTTGTTTTCGAAACTCCACTTTATTATCAAATCTGCCACTGTTCTTGTCTACACCTACGGGGATCGTGAACTTTGATACTACCACATATCAGATAGCTAAGGTGCCTCAACTTTTAGGAGAGAGAAAGTAGTGTAGGTTTTTATCAAGTAGACAGACTCGTCCTTTCCCTTTCAGCGTCAAGGGTACGAGTGCTTTTTGCATTGACATAGTAACTCACTCAAGTATGCCATTTGCTTTTGCTTTATAAGTAAAGCGGGGCATTTTCTGAACATAAATAGGAGGAAAAGACAGAAAGCATCACCTGACATATATACATACATCAACTGAAGATGGCTGAAGAGTCTTATGTTAATCCGGTCGAATACTCTGAAGAGGCATATGACCCAACTCATGGTGCTATCCCAGCAGAGCCTCAATACTCGCTCGAGAGTATGGCCTCAAGGGATATGAACTATTACGACAACAAAGAGAACCACAACCCTAACACACAGATGTACCACCCAGACATGAGCAATATACCCGATGAGGGGTAAGTATTTGATGATGCCTTTTTAACCAAGGGGTTGGTGTCTGTGTCTTGACTTGCGTGTACAGTGCTAGGCATACACAAGCGCGAGGGAGAGCATACACCGAGTATCATTGTGTGTGAGCGTGTCTAACGATTTATCACTATGCTGTTAGAAAGGTGTTTATCGGTGGACTGAACTGGGAAACCTCCGATGGTGCGTAGAATCAGATCCCCACTTTGGAGGCATTTCTGCTAACACTCTTGCCCTTTGCTACATTAGAATCACTTCGTGATTACTTTGCTAAATACGGAGAGATATCGGACTGTGTAGTCATGAGAGATTCCGCCACAGGCAGATCGCGTGGATTTGGGTTCTTAACATTTGTTGATCCGGCTGTGGTCGATGAGATTCTCAAAAGCGAGCATTATTTGGATGGGAAATTGGTAGGTGGCCTGTTGGACAGTATGCACAGGTAGCACCCAACTAATCGATGTAACCAGGTGGATCCGAAACGAGCCGTCCCCAGAGACGAGCAGGAAAAAACCGAAAAAATTTTCGTGGGCGGTGTGGCACCCGAAGTGCATGAAGATGAATTCCGGGCATTTTTCGAGCAATTCGGTAAAGTGATTGATGCTACACTGATGACTGATAGGGAAACCGGGCGCCCTCGTGGCTTTGGCTTCGTTACATTCGAGTCCTCCGATGGTGTAGAGAGATCTCTGGAAAGAAACGATCTGGCCATTCAAGGGAAAATGGTAGGCGTGCTGGCCAACTCCTCCCGACTGTAGCTAACTGCCTCTTTCAGGTCGAGGTCAAGCGTGCCATGCCAAAGCACAAAACACCTGGCCGCTACCCCTCTGATCCGTATCAAGGCGGAGGACGTTATATGGGATCTGCACGAGGCGGACGCAGCGGATACGAGCAGAGTCGATATGGCTCCTACGGCGCGAGAGGCGGCAAAGGGGGCGATGGCTACGACCGGTTCGGTGGGTCCAGTCGAGGAAGTGTAGGCTATGGTTATGGCGGTATGTATGATGGCGGCTATGGAGGAAACTACAACTACGGCAGCTATGGGAATTACGGCCGAGGCTACGATGCAGCCATGACAGCTTACTACGGTCGTGGCTACAGTAATTACAACCAGTCGGACATGGGCAGGGCAAGCGGCTGGTATGGGCAAGCGCAAGCCTATGACAATTACGGCGGTAGAGGACCATCCTCCTACCGTGAAGAAGAATACCCACAGGAGTCGGGTCGCTCTGCAGGCCGCAATGGCGCTGCACGAGGGCCCTCCGCACCCTCCCAGCGAGGCTCGAACCCGCCCAACGGACACTCCTCGCGCCATGGCTACCACCCTTATTCTCGATGATTTTGAAGAGATTTTTTGGATTCGAACCACTTTAGTATTTAACATATCGTATTGTTTAGAGTTAAAAACCCCATAAAAATAGATTTGTCCAATTAATGACGGCTTTGGAACCTATCCACACAAAACGAAGATTCCAAACTACTTGGTAAAAGTTAAATGATATGTGTGACGCAGAACGAGTCTACCAAATGACACATTGGATGGAGGCAGCATCCCTTGAATTAAACCATTCGCAGGACGCTCATTGGGCTGGGGATGATTGGGTTGTGGACTGGTGATACATGTAAATGACCAGCCCTTCGCCCTTCGCCTTCACCCTTCACCCTTCACCCACCGCCCTCATCCCTTAGTTTTCACACCCATCTCATATTAGCATAGATCGATTATCATTATCCAATTTAAAACCAGTTTTCGTGATAGCGAAGCCAAATAACCCACCAACTTGAATGAAATTAATTAGATTGTCTCACCTATAGGCGTCACCCTCTGAAGAACGAACCTAAACTAAATATGGCGCTTCGAACACCCAAGCTGGACAATGCGCTATCTTGATTGTCGAAGTTCTCTGGGCATAGATGTGCCTGTCTAGGTCTCCTTGGAAGAAAACAACCCAAGCCTAGGCCCCGATGCAAATCAACCTTAAAGCAATTTTATCCGGAATGAAGGGAACGCGGTGGTTTTTTGAAAAATATGCGCGTCTTTTATCCGAATATCACCATTTAGTGCTTATCTAACAACGTAGAGAAAAAGAATAGGATCACTACGTAGGTGGCTGTCCCAGAATATACGCTGGAGATCTGGCCGATTCAGTCGTAGATATCGCTAAGGCCTTTCACACTGGGCAACATTCTGGATCATCCAACTGGAACCGTTTAGTGGTTTCAGCGTTGCCAGATTAGACAATTTAAAGTTGGAGAGTGAGTTCGTCAAGACACGGGTCAGGCCAGAGTGGGTCAATATCTCCAAATAGGAGGATTCGGTTTTGGGAGCCATCCACCCCAGCGTACTAGAGTCAAAGCCAGCGCGGAAAATCCCCGATGTAGCTAAATGGGGATCCTGCTGATTAATATGGGGTTTCTGATCAACATGAGATTAATATGGCGTTTTTGATCAAGGAAGTCCCCTATTTCCTTGATTGTCCACTTTTATCACCTTCCTTATTTAGACTCACCCACAAGCTTCTAAACTCGATTAAGTCTCCACCGCTTGCGATGCGTATAAATACTTGCCGCCTCCCTCTTGGGTGCTGAAATTTTGTGACGCAGCTGTACATTTAGGCTGCTTGGGATTTTGCTTCCTTGCGTATTCCGCCATCTCCTACGCTCTGCCATTCTTTACTTTTGTGACTCTAGGCTGGCTTCCCTGACCCATTTTGGCTGAGATAGTGTTCCCTCTTTTTGAAGCATTACTGCGTTTCATTTGATTGGCTTATCGCTGGTTTCGCATATTACACAACTGCATTGCTTCCCTCCACCTTGGTAATGACTTCTATATTGCCCAGCTGTGCTAACCCTGACCTCTATTGCAACAACCATGGGGAGCCAATATCGGATTTCACTCTCGAACTGGAGAAGATGCGAAATTGTCTTGGAAAAATTTCGCTTCAACGGCGAACGTTTGAGCGCAGAGGGTCGGTGGATTCGGTGGGCACCGGCCTCTCTGGGCTGGAGGATAACTCCGACGCTGAAGAGAACGAGTTGACTAAGCGTAGAACTCTTCCCACGAATGTATCCTTCCTGCTGAGGGAGCTGGACGAGTGCCTCGAAAACCTTCAAAAGCGTCGAGAATATGGCACCAAAAAAGGGGGCGACAAGGCGGCCAGCAAGACTAAGGCTGCGAAGGAGGAGATTGAAGCCAAAACGCGCAACCTATGGCCCAGCCAGGAAAGCATTGCCAAAGTGTCCGCTCGCTTTGCCACTTCCTTCAAATCAGCCATAGCTGACTCAACTGCCACCACCACCACCTCGCCGCCTCCCCCTCCACCTCAGAAGATTCCTAGCTACGTTCAGCGGCAGCCTGTTACCCTTAGTGAGGTCTATATCGCGGCGCTTTGGGCTGGCTGGGTTTCCAAGCTGTATATCAGCAACCCGCTCTTCGTTACCCGCAAGACCTGGAAACGCCGCTTCTTTGTCCTGACACCGAAAGCGCTGTATCGTTTCAAATCATCCGCACCCAGCGCCGCATCTCTGGAGCCCATTGAGATATCCGCCAAGACAGAAGCCAATGTTTCGGAAAAATTTCCGGCACGCCGTTTCGTGATTGAAATCAACAATGCTGGCCGCCCCACTTGCTATATCCAAGTGGAGAGCCTCGAGGAGCTCAAAATATGGCTGAGTAGCATTAAATCGGCCATCATCCAGAACAAATATCCTGGCCAGCAGTCGGCTTTGAAAAGCTCTCGCGACTCTACTGCCACCTCCTCAACGACCTCATCTAGCTCCAGCTCGAACCGAAATCGGTCGGTGCCGAGACTGGCCGAGATGAATTTCTCTCAGATCCCTGCACCGGCGCCCATGCCGAAGTATCCCCCACCACCCGTGCCCCACACACTTCATCGTGTCCCATCATACAGCACGCCTGCAGAGCCATTTAGGCCGGCGTTGCAAAGGGTGAAAACGCTACCCGCAAAAGGCAACCACAATTCAACAACTAAACTTCTGCTGATCGAATCAAACCCTACCCAGCTAATCGACACGATACCGCGAAATAACCTAACCTTCTCTGCGGTTGAAGCCACCCACTAATTCAGACCCTTATCGTCATGATCTCACCAACATTCGTTTCCCATTTATCTAATACCTACTAATTTTGGCGATACACTGCTTATTGGGTAAACGATGAGCCCCTTTAATGTTTAATATTCCTCTCTCCCGCCCCCTCCCTTCCATAACCCCATCCTATTCATGTAAAAATGTGAGGCCCCTTCATGTATTATGGCAACCTATCCAAAGCTCATTAGCGCATGTAATATATAAATGGCTACTGTTTGAGAACACCCTGTGCTTGTGGGAGCTTTATCCATATTCGATGAGATGTTTTGATATACATGATATTCGTCGGGCTACGTGGCTTTGGTGGCCTGTTGGAAGTACTCGGCGTGGGTGAATATGTCATCCGCCGATGTTATCGGCCTGATCTTGTCCAAGGGATGCTCCTTCTTTATGAGATTCGCTAGAACTCTGCCTGGCCCAAAGGAAACCCAATCATCGATTGCCGCGGTCTTGCAGTATTGAATGCTACGGTGCCATTGAACCGTTCCGGTGACTTGTTGGTACAGCAGCTCAGGGATTTCCTCTTTGGATTTAATCTAACGCGGTACCCAGTTAGTCTTGGGTGTGTTTAAGGGGAAGCATGCATTGCTCTTACTGGTTTTCCGGTGACATTGGCGATAACATCCACGATCGGCTGCTTGAACTCAATGGTTGTCAATGCCTCCTTCATCACCTCAGCCGCCGGCTTCATCAGGTCGCAATGAAAAGGTGCACTGGGGTGGGGAATCGTTACCATCAGATCACAAGCTTGGAGCAGATAGCGAACTTACGAGACTGGCAAATCAACGGCTCTGGCGGCCAGCCTTTCTGCCTGAAGATAATGTGAGGCCGCATCAACACCTTTGCTGGTACCGCTAATGACCACCTACAGATGCACTATCGGTAAGTAAATCATTGTCACCAGTAGATTGCTGGCTGTAGATTACCTGGAACGACTGTATGCGAGCGCGCAGACAGACACAGATGAGTATCTGAGATCGAGAGTGATTGGCAGTCAGGTTCAGCTTACCGAATTGATATTTGCCAATTGGACATGCTCTCCCTCGGGGAGCTCCGCTCTCAATTTTTCCAATGCCGCCTCTATCTCCTCACTCTTCTTTTTACGAATAACAAGCGCTGACATGGCGGTCGACTGTTTATTCGAAACGCTCTCTTGCATCGCTTGGCCCCGAAGTCTCTAGACGTTTCGGTAAATGCACGTTCTGAATGACGACGACGACAACACGATTGCACATACTACTAGGGTTACTGCGTCCGACAACGATAGCGCCTTGGCTGCTACAAGTGCAGTATATTCACCCAACGAATGTCCCAATACATATGAGGAGATCTCGTTGACCTTGAAAGCGAACTCTTCCTAGGATGCAGTCGTTTGAGGATTAGCTCTAGTTGAGCAACAGCAAGTGTGGTATGCCGAGCCAAAATGTACCTCCAAGACACGAAGTATTGCTGTAGAGTGTGTTAAAATGGCCGGTTGAGCGTTCTTGGTAAGGGTCAACTCTTCCTGGAAATGAGGACGGTTGAGGTTGGATCAATAAGTATGTGTACTTGTAGTCAAGTAGCAGGGCTATTAGGTCTTCTGTACCGCTTCGCCATCGAACATCAGCTCGCTCAGGTTAAATTTCAGCGTTTCATTAACTTCATCAAACACCCTCTTTGCTGCAGGGAATTCGTTATACAAATCTTTACCCATGCCTATGTATTGAGCACCCTGTCCTATAAAAGCGACGAATGTTTGATTAGGACCCCCATCGGTACTAGGCAAATGGGCTCATGTATTTACCAGGGAACAATAGTGCACAATGAGCTTTCTCGATTCCTGCGGTGTTCTAGATCAATGCGGCGTTAGTTACCAGGGTAAACAACAGGAAATTATGGCACGTACAATCAGGCTGCGAATGGGCATCTTCAACCCATTACGGGGGGCACTGGAGACACGAGTTAACCTTTGAAGCATCCGGCGAGAATTCTAAGCTATATGACGGATTCAGAGAAACACAACAACCTTCCTCCAGTTGCTGCCTAATCAATGGAAGCTAATTTAATCACGGAAAATTGGGGTGCTGTGAGAACTAATGCACTCTGCATGAGTCAACTATGGTACAACATCGGGCTGAATCGAAGTATGCAGTCACGAGTTCAGGCATTTATACAACGATCTTTATTTGGGGTATATAGCGAATCATCTAGTTAAATTTAAACTTTAGGAGGGCTTTGCTTTGCAGCGAGTACTCTAAATATCTGGGATTTCTTGGCCAACACAGGCATTAGGGTTGAGTCGTTTGGAGCGCAATGCTACGGTTGGACGCACCAAATGTGCGATTACAGTTGACACTAACAAGGTGCTCTCCTGGGAAGATCATGGCTGTGAGCTGGCCGCCGTATACACAGCCAGTATCTAAGCCCTTGGAGTACTCCTTGATGTTTAAACCAAGGGAGGCCTGGTGCCCGTACACTATGGTGGACGGGTTCTTGGATTTCTTCTGTTTGGCGTTCCAGGCCACCGACCAGTTTTCGCCCACAAACTTACCGCGGGTGGGCGTTCCATCGGCCAGGATATTCTTGATATTCATCACCACGTTGGGGTCCTGTGACTCCATCGGCCTCGAAGGGTCCACACCAGCATGCATCACGTAGACGGAATATTTAGGGACAGAGAGAATGATGGGGCAGCTCTGGAGATAATCGTAAAGCTCTTGGTCCATCTCCCTGGAGAATAAAAGATGGTTAGCGACTGCTTCCTATGTACAGAGAGGTCTGACTTACGCAGCAATAGGGTAATATTGAGTTAAGGTTAAGTCGGCTGGGAATTCGTATTCAGAGGGAGTGTCGGTTGGCGAGAGCTTGCGAAGGAAGTTCTTCCATTCGAGCAGTGAATGGTCATGGTTGCCGCGAACACAACCAGCGCCAATCTCCTTGGCCCTTCTCAGCACCCCAAGAGAATCCGGACCCTTGAACGTCATATCACCAGCCAGAACGACTCGGTCAAACTTGGGATTAAAATCAATCTTCTTTAAAAGGTCATCGAAGTACTCGAGGCTGCCGTGCAAGTCGCCTACGACGACCAATCTATCCACACCCCCGTCCAACTCTAGCTCCTGAATCTTCACCGTGGAGGCATCCTTTGAGGGGGGGATCAGGATATCCTTGGTGGGGTAGTAAGAGGGGCTCTTGGTGGTGAAGTAGATTGGCCCGGACAGAACACAGCTGCTCAAAATGCTTGCAGCCACGAAAGAGATAAGCTGGAACTTGGACATGTTCTATTCTGAAGACGAGGAATGCTAATGATTTGGTGTGGCGGATGTGCCAACAGTTTTTATTTGACTCACCTCAGCTGGATACATTGAAACTGCATAAACATAGCCATTGTGGTCAGATGAATAATCGGTGCATCATTGCTATGAGGAAATATTATTGCAACCAAGTAACATTGCTATGAGGAGATATTATTGCGACCAAGTAAGCCAGTGCTTCTGGTATCACCATGACGTGAAATACACCATTCATAATAACCAAACTATTGAGCCAATGTCAGCTAGTTAGCTGGCTTGAAGTTGATCTGCGAAACCCGGAAATTTTCCGGCCCAACATACAATCGATATCCATACACACAACCTAAAACAACATGTTGAGGAAATATCCTTCTCCTGATCTGCCCACTAGCTTGCATGATAGATATTGCCTGGCTGTTGTACTGAGCCTGCAATAGGTAGCCTGCAATAGATAGCCTGCACTAGATTGATCATTCCAAAGTCACCTTGATCTCCGATATCTACACATGATGCCAATTTACCAGATTAGGAAACTTTGGTGAGTAGTGAGTATATGCTCAACTCAATCCCGCTCCTCAACCCAGTCCAGCCATCCTTCCAACACAGTCCTCAATGGACCCTCTTTACCGCAGCCTTGAATAGTGACCAACACATCTAAAACCATGCGTGGATAAATGCTATTTATCTTGGCATTTAGGCAGAGTATCGCTCAGATATGTATCGTACACGTTCCCACAGCCCTGTGAATCTTCACCACAGCGTACCTTTAGGGGCTTGAAGGGCAGAAGGGCGGTGACCTCGTCGCATGTGCCACGTACCAGTTCGTGAGTATTAAGGTATACTTTAACTGCAAGACCCTGGATAGGTGCATGAGAGTCTGACTTGCACATCAATGTTTGTCAAACCTCATGTGTCGCTCGCCGCATGCAGATCAACGTACCTTCAGATGATATCGATGCTGATCTAACCTCCTAAACATCAGTTGGTCGCGCAAAGGGAAGGATAAACAACCTTGCCTCGGCCTAGACGGGATTACAGAAGAGTTCAGGGCTTTGCCGAGAAAGCAATGCAGCACCCATTGATCATTGATATTAAACATGATTCGGCAAAGTCTATCTTATATCAGCGGAAACCTCAGAATAGGATACTAAAAACACATCTCAGAATGGGATGCTAAAAGCAGGCAAAAGGTGGATATCTGAGAAAAGGGTGCTAAAAGCAGGCAAAAAGCATGTATGTAAATCTCAGTGTTTAACCACGGGGTCGCTCACATACGGGACATCACCCATGTTCTCATAAATAGCCTATGTTTCGGCTTTCGTAGACTCACTTCATGCCTTTTCGTCCTACCTGTTGTATAGTAAATAGAGGAACCCTCGGATTGAAATTAATAGACTTGCCTTATTACATCGTTGTCTTGTTTCCAATTTGCTAGATCAACCCAACCATGGAAAATCAGTCTGCCTTAGAACAAGTAGAACAACTCAAATATTTCTTAGCCACCGCACCCACCAACTGGAACCCCGATCAGTCGATTCGAAGATTTTTGCTACCCAATGGTGAATACATCTCTTGTGTGCTCTGGAACAACCTCTTCCACATCACAGGAACCGACATCGTCCGCTGCTTGGTGTTCCGCTTCCAGATGTTCAATAGACCTGTGAAGAACATGAAAAAATTCGAGGAGGGTGTGTTCAGTGACCTGCGCAATCTAAAACCAGGCATCGATGCAACGCTGGAAGAACCACGCTCGGAGTTTTTGGAGATGCTATACAAGAACAACTCAATCAGGACTCAGAAGAAACAAAAGGTGTTCTTCTGGTACTCTGTTCCACACGACCGTCTCTTCATGGACGCCTTGGAAAGAGACCTCAAACGAGAGGCGCTGGGCATAGAGACAACAACTTCCCTTCTGAATCCCCGAGACCCTGGCGTGCCAAGGACCATACCCTCGCCCGTAACAGTGGCGGCCAACATGAACGCTCCGCTCAGCGAGTCCTCTGACGAATTGAATGAGGCACAAACACCTTCCTCAGCCTCGAGCCAAAGGGACCCGCGGATCTACTTTGAGGATGGGGATGTCCTTATAGACAAGTGGATCACAGACAACATTTGCACCGAAGCGAAATCATTCTCCTTTCTCGAGCATCTCAACAACCCTCAAGACCTGGGGCCTCTCACCCAGGACTCGCTGCTAACCTTCGTGGCAGACCAGCGGAGCCCTGGCACACCATCAACCCAGGCTCAACGCAGTGACTTCTTTCCCACACCGGAACCGGTCTACCTACCTAATATGGAGATTCTGAAGTCCTCCAACCCGGATACAATTAACAAAACCATGCTGGATTCGTCACATTTCTTGCTGGAATCCAACCCTTTTGAGGATGGAGCCAACACTGCACCCGGCGATTGGTCACTCCCGGAGGAGATGAAGGTGTATGGCACCGCGGCCCAGGGACAGATGGGACAGATGCTCAACGTGATGAATCTGTTTGAGGGATCACCTGCGTATAAGCAGAGGCGAAGAAACATGGCGCTAAACAGCTGTACGTGGGGTATGCGCAAGCCATATATCACCCCAAATCAAACCAAAAATCTACCTCCAAATAAAGACAAACGAAACTATGTGTGTTCATTTGACATGTGCGGGCGCAAGTTTAAACGCTATGAACATCTCAAACGCCATGTCCGCACCCACACAGGCGAACGCCCATACATATGTCCAGTTGAAGGATGTGCCAAAGGCTTCTCGCGCTCCGATAATCTCCACCAGCACATGCGCATCCATAACAACCAAGAGATCCCCTCCGCCGACCCAGCCACCTTGGAAGATCAAGAAACAATCGTCAAAGAAATGACCTGAACCCCAACGCTTTGCTAGCCATCCTTTATCCCAAGTGTACGCCAACTACATGTCCACTGCGCTGTTCAAAACACCATTCACCCCCCCCCACACCATACACCATAGCGTCGAAATTTTTGATCCCCTTCTTACTCCAACATGACTGCTAATTTCATTGAATTGTATATTGTTGTTGTACACCCCATTGCTCATCTGGCCAGTCAATCATGATTTGATACGATGTTTAATGACCGAGCCAAGCGTCTGTGAAATATACACAATATACCAGCCTGGCGAGCAAATATCGATTCAGCTCCGCACCCAATCCCTACCCAGGTTGGATATTCTGGAAACCGAGTAATATCGGAAAGAGTCGGCCCATCACCATTGGTCTCCGGCACCAGACAATCTCCCTGGCCAAGACCACAGCTACATCAACTAACTCTGTGCCTTCAAATGACCAGCATCAGCACAGAGAACCACTGGTGGAAGGCCTATTGCCAATAAAGTAAACCCTGACAGCATACCATTATAAATAAGAAGCACCCTATGACCCAATACCCCACTTGTGTGGGCCTGACCATTATGGAAATCGGTATGCTTCTGGCTAAACCAACTATGAGCCACCACACACAACGAACCCTGAAGACGGCCGCCGGGAAAGGCGGGATTGAACCCTGATGACAGCCGGGTAAGGCGGGACAGATTCGTACTCGAAGATATGAATAGTCCGCACCAAAGTGGATATCGTGGTGGCACCCTCGATGGTAATAAACCCACCCACAATGCCGAATATGGAAGACCGGACTGATACAGACATGATGCGATGTGTATCAAATCACATGAAAGATCTTTTGGGAAGAATTTTTTTTCGAGTCACCTTCGTCTTGTATGGACCCGCTTCCAAATTCACGCGCTCCAAATCCACAATAGGACCAGTTTGCGTTTCGCACCAAAAAGGCAATTTGCCCAGATTGGGTTTCCGGTTCAAACACCACCTTGAGTGCATATACAAATGAATATATATTTGTTTATTAAACAACATCAGTTCGATGAGGTTATACAATGGGAAACCTAACGTTCGAAGCCACTGTTGTTTAAGGGGCATCAGGCTCAATGTAGATGATTCAGCATCAAAAACCAAAATTCCATTAATGTACATGATAGTGGTACATTCCACCAAATGATTGTGGTGCAAAGTATGCCACTAGCCAGGAGTCTAATCCCCTCATGCCTGACCATGATCTACCTCAATCAACGGGGGAGAGGAGGGGCAGGGAAAAAAATCTGCGGGAGACTTAACCCAGTGGGCATATGCATTGGCTGCACACCACATCACGTTCCCTCGAGTATGGGTGGAGTTCCATGTACTATGGTTGATGACATGGCACGAACTCTGGAACGCGTGATTTGTAACATCGTTTGGTGCGAGAATAGGTGGATTTAGAATAGAGTCGTCGCCAGAAGCACCGAATCCCACCTTTTCCAATCCAGTGTCGACTCTGCATTTGGCTAAACTCTAGTCGCCATATGCTTCAATGCGGTAATGAAGTCATCAGTTACACATTCGTCAAGCAGAAGTCCAATATTCTCCAGGTGCTGAAACGACAAATAAAGTGTTTCGATGTCTGACACTCAAGGAAGGATCAATGTATTGTATGTATGAAGAGGATTGGAGCAGTAAAATCATTGGCTTATCATGTTCGGGTGTAGATTGCGTAGAAATGGGGTTTTGCCACTGAAGAACTTTCATGGATGACATTTGGATCGAGTCACCAGGCATACTCCAATCATGTGTACACAACCGGAACACGCAGTCTATATTTCTTTCCATAAAATGGAGTTCATTCGATCATCATCAGCCAAATGGGAATAATGGCCGTGGATTGGTGGTGGTCTCGGCTGAATCGATTTCTATTAGTAAAAGTAGAGGGGAACATGATCCGATCCGATATAGGATATCATCTGATTTAATACAATCTTGCTTCATTCCATTGTAATATATACAATATGTAGTAATTCTGCAGAGAATTCAATTAAAAAGTCTATCTTCAGCACTGAAAATGGGGTATTTGCCGAAAATTAATTATACTGGAAATATATCACTCGCCAATATATCTAAAGTGAAAGTAAAAATAGGAAAAGAGTACGAATTCCTCACCTTGGTTTTACATTGGAATCGACTAGATCAATCTTTCACATCATCCAATCATGAAGATGGCATGCAGCGGATTATTTTGGATATAAGCGTTCCTAATCCTCCTTTGCATATCCTCTGTGATATTGATTCATTATCTTTTTTTCCGTTCCCACCCTCTGACTCTTCAGTCTAATTCCTAGACCGTCTATAACGTTCTCTCGTTTACATTTAAAGTTAAAAAAAACCCAAAAAAACTCCCTTGTCCCTGTTTTCACGATTCTCTAGTAGTTTAAATTTAATTTTTAATCTACTTCCGCGTACGTTTCGTTCACAAGCCCTTTTCTAACCTGGCTACCACACTGTACTGCTCAACGAAACAACGCCTTTGCTCTTTTTTTGGCTTTACATTTCCTCGTACACACCTAGTTGACGTTTTATGCCTTTGAACCCGCACAAGTTCATCCACCGCTTACCGAACCATTAAAACTTCTATTGGCCGCATAATGGAGACTTCAAGATTCCAAAAGCATTCTTCCCCAAGAACCCCTACGAAAAACCACTCGCGCCGCAACGAGGCCGCCCACGCCTCCACAACAAAACGCGAGAACACCCACCGTTCTAAAAGTGCCCCTCAGACACCTACTAAAAACACGTACCCCAAAACCAACGACTATACCAGTCCTCAGAGGAAACATTTGCCCGCTCCTCAATCGCCTTTACCCAAACACAACGGTAAAAAGCAATCCTCTCGTCGCCATCACGTCAAGGAGGAGGGTGTCAGCCCCTATTCATCCGATTCCGATAGTTTTGAAGTTTCTACTCCTCCACGTAATTCTTTTCTTGCCGATGACATTTATAGAAAGCATAAATCTGGTGCCAGTCCTAGAAACATCAGTCGTGAAACCACTCCAGATTTAATCTTGGACGAAGAGTCTTCCCCTCGTCGTAATCCCAATCGGGAGTCCAAGAAGAAAGGACTTTATGCTGGCCCCACTTTCAGCAATGCCCCTACTCCTGACGCCCTTCCAGTTCCGGTGTTCAATGGACGTTCATCCAGCCCTAAATGTCCTGTACATAAGTCACCTTCAACTCATACCTACCACGAGCCGGGTCTCACTTCACGCTATCATCAACCTATTAATGTTGCTCCTCAACCGTTTGTGTCTGAGAACGAACTCCGTCTTAGATCTCAAAAATTGCTAAGTCTCTTGAACGGTGGCGGTAATGGTTTTTCGCCAGCCCCTCAAGTATATAATAATGCTGCTCCTTGTTATTATCCGGAGGCTCATCCCGTGCATGCTCAAGGCTACCCCACCTTCAATCTTCCCTACTATCAGGGCTTCCCTCCGGATTCCTTAGGCTTGCCTCAAACCTCGATATTCGTTCCGGCTTAGAGGGATTCCCGCGGGAATTTGTATATATATACTTTCCTTATGAATCTCTTCTTTGTTGGTTGTTCGTGGGTCAGCATCTCGCATGCCAACCACGCACAACTGATACTTCGTCAATGTTTATATTACATGCTCTCTATACAGAAGAAGTAGTATAGGTTTGATTTTTATTTCTTTTTAATTCTTGAGTTTTCTAGACTCCGAAACCCGAGTTGACTTTTTCTTGGGTTTCTTTTCTTTGTCATATTTTTTCCCCCTTTTATCTTTCGATCTCATTGACCCGGACATTTCTGTGATATTTGGGTATCTTCACAATGAGTTAGATGATTTTCCCCTCATCCAGTAGGGATTTCGCCTCTTGGTGATTTCCCCGCTCTCTTTAGCTGCTAGGTACTCTAGCAACTTGCACTGTGCTCCCTGAAGTGCTAACCAACATTCGTGTTCTTGTTACGATCCCTTTGGCATCAGCAACAGAACGTAATCAAAGGACTGGCTATTTGATCCTGAATTTCCAGTATCCACTCAATCTTCTAGGCATATTTCATTGAGTAATCAAATGAAATTTGTTTGAATAATAAAATCTTTTATTCGACCCCATCACACCCAGTGGTGGGGTAGAATCAGATTTCAACACATAAATCACGACTCATTATTATCGCAGTGAATGTCTGTTATGCATGCCTTGATATCAGCAGTGATGAATTCAACCTGCTTGGTAGTGAAGTGAGTCACACTTGTGGTCACAGGCCCCATATATAGAAGAGGCTTAATGAGTACTCGTCATCAGGCGGCTGGTACGGAGGGTTTACACTCGACAAGGATCGGAACGCTAGAAAAGGTCGTATGAAACATCATGATCCATCTTCATCTCCCGCTGGGAGTTGAGTCATTATGATCACCTCTATCTCCTTGCATATGGTCTACAGTATCAAATATATTCGTATACTTGATTCCCCCACTTTAAATGAGATTGCCGAAAATCACCAAGGATATAGCCGACCAATCCAGAATAAGAAAAATTCGCAAGATTATGGTCGAGTTGAAGTATAAGACGCCATGGTGGACTCCCTCTGCACTCATCGCTCCATCGTAACGAGACACAACCATGACCGTCGCTTCCTCCAACAATCCTGTAGTTCCAAGGAAGTATAAGCCAGCCACTGAGCTGGTATTCATCGACAATTCAGATGGTACCGGTGTTCGTGATCCATACCATGCTGCGTCCGTCCCAATTTATCAAACCGCCACCTTCAAACAGCCCTCACTTCACGATATGGGCGAATACGACTACACTCGTTCGGGCAACCCTACTCGTACACAGTTAGGTTTGTGTTTGGCATTTTCCCATTGGAATGCTCCCCCTGCTAAGTAGTGTTTGTTATCTAGAAAGTCACATGGCAAAGATCATGGGGGCCAAGAAGGCATTTGCTGTCAGCACTGGTATGACCGCTCTTGATGTTATCACTCGTCTGGTGGACTCTGGTGACGAGATTATTGCTGGCGATGACCTGTATGGTGGCAGCAACAGATTGCTAACTTATCTCAAAGAGCATTCCAACATAACTGTCCATCATGTGGACACCACCAATCCCGCTTGTATTGAGCCCGTGCTCAACGCTGAAAAAACTCGTCTAGTTCTTCTGGAAACACCGACGAATCCATTGATCAAAATCGCCGACATTCCCACAATTTCTCAGATGGTTCACCGCTATTGTCCGAAGGCATTGGTGGTAGTGGATAATACCATGATGTCTCCCTACCTGCAAAAGCCTCTCGAACTGGGCGCAGACATTTCGTACCACTCCGGCACCAAGTATCTCAGTGGCCACCATGACTTGATGGCTGGTATCATCGGGGTGAAGGATGAGGAGGTCGCCAAGAGAATTTTCTTTGTCATCAACGCATCCGGATGCGGGCTTGCTCCATTTGACTGCTGGCTTTTGTTGCGTGGGGTCAAGACATTGGGACTGCGTATGGACAGGCAGCAAGCCAATGCCATGCGCATTGCTGAATTTCTCGAAAGCCATGGGGTGAAGGTCCTATACCCTGGATTGCGCTCCCACCCTCAATATGAGCTTCACCATACCATGGCACGTGGAGCTGGTGCTGTTCTTAGCTTTACTACTGGTGATGTCGAGATGAGTGAAAGAATTGTTGAGGCTGTCAATCTTTGGGCTATCAGCGTAAGCTTTGGTTGCATCAACTCTTTAATCAGGTTTGTGTTGGGGTTGTAGATTTGGTCGGCAATAGGGATCGAGTTCTTACACTTTGTTTGCTTAGTATGCCTTGTCGTATGTCACACGCCAGCATTCCCGCTCATATTAGGAAGGAGAGAGCCCTCCCGGAGGATCTCATTCGCCTGTGTGTTGGGATCGAGGACGCGGATGATTTAATAGAAGACCTCGCAGAGGCGCTTCGCATTTCTGGTTATTTGAAAAAATGATTTTACTGGTTTTCAAGTATCTCTTGTTTATAACGGACATTATCTACGGACAATTATTATTTTCTTCTTTACAAATGGACATTTTTAGTTAGACAGCATTTATCTCGGTTTCATTGTTCTATCTCTTCAACGTATAATCTGCCTTTTTCTTCCCTCTAGTCGCGCTATACTTCATCAGCAGAAGAGCCGGTGGTTACAGTGGTGGTGGCGGTTATTGCCTTTCTGTTTTTTGGAAATAAATTCGTTGGCGGTTTGTTCCGAAGAATCATTAGTCGTGTGTGTTCATTGATGGCCTGCAAATATAGCATCAAGCTCACTCCACTATACGGAAGTGATGACTGTATGAACACAATCTCGACCATTTGGTTCGCACCACGTGATTTGGCGCTGATGCTCAGTATGGGCACCGTCGATTCGCCATATGTTGGATCTCGAACCTGTATGATACCTCACTAACTAAGGTTTCTGAAATGGGAACCGGCAACCACTATGCAGCGGTCATCCTCTGGAATTACCCAGTAAAGAGCAAATGGAGTATTGAATCCGGATCCAAGGCCGTACAAAGCTGGAATTGGCAGAAAATTACCTGGCATTGTGTAGTACAATGCAATCTTATCGAAGGCCATGGTCCATAAACAACCATTCAACGGCTACAATAGATCGTAATTTTTTAACTCTATTAGTCCACTGAAGTGTAAGCCACTTTCTATGGCTTCCTGTTAGACAAATCACGCTTCCACACAGCTTGATTGGACTCAAATGCGTCCACCTCTCCAGCTTATTGATGTTCATTGGCTATTTACGGACTGTCGGTGTTTGTTTTATTTAGGAATCAACTACAAATATATACCAGTCGAACAAACTGGGACTTCCATGGATCCGAGAATATGGACATTTAAAGCTCTCAAGAATAGTCTGGCTCTCACGAGATCATAATAATTGTTCCAATTGATCTTGAATTCTGGATGGCATTTCATTTGGTCAAATTATGAAATGCTAGTGAGGGCATGGCGTAGGTGCTAACTGTTTCCTTGGTGGTATATAATGCATTTATGGTTCGCGGATGCCTAGTTAATTCTGGATTTTTACGACAAGTAACGCGCTTGTGTAGCCATAGAGCCCACCCACATCCTATTTTATACTTCGGGTTCTGAACAACACTCCTTTCGACCACCACTGTATTTCGATCTCTACTTGCAATGGCCGCTACAATCGGTAAAAACCTAGGTAAATTTAAACAGGTTAGTTTCCCCTTCACTCAGCATGGATTGTACACCCTCCATGAATATTAACACATCTTCTTTCTCGCCTTACAAAGTGGACCGGCGAGAAGCTTGGTAAAGCCAACAAGACCGAGTGTAGTGACGAGTTTCAGAGACTCGAACTAGAGACTGATGCCAAGAAGGATAATCTGGAAAAGCTCTACCTCTCTTCCGAGATGTATCTCAAAACACTTGGTACGTTATCACCCGTCGTCAGCTAGCATTCCCTCTCGTTGCTAACCGTCTCCACCCATCCTTCTGTGTAGAAAAAAGAAAAAAAGGTGCCGACGACAAGAACAAAGTCTCCCCGGTGGTTTCTTTGGCCCATGCCATGGTTTCCCACGGTCAACTGCTCCCAAGAGACTCCCCATATGGTGAGATAGCCCAGATTCTGTATTTCTTGCTTTCATGTTCATACCCTCTAACCAGCGTGACATGCTCTCGTGTCAACAGGTCAGGCCATGATCAAGGTCGGTGAAGCTCAAGAGCAAATAGGTTTCGCGCAGATGGATTTGGCCATGCAGTTCCGTCAAAGCTACTTCGGAGGTTTGGAGCGTACATTGGACGAAATGAAGGAGCTTCAGGTACCATACGGGCTCTTCTTGTGCCACCCCATCCTCGCGCTAACGCTTTCTTATGGAAATCTTTAGCAATCTCGTAAGAAGCTCGAATCGCGCAGATTGGATTACAATGCAAAGTTGAACTCTGTTCAGAAGTCCAAGAAAGAAAAGCCGGAGCTAGAAGAGCAAATGAGAGCAGCGGAGATGAAGTTCAACGAGACCATGGAGGATGCATATCAAAGGATGGCTAACATTAGCGATACCGAGGTTTGTTTTTGATCGTAGGCTGGTCAATTTCGAGCGGTGTGTGGTGTTGACAGTTGTCTCTCGGATAGGAACATAGCCTGAAGGATTTGCACGCTTTTTACGATGCTCAACTCGCCTTCTTCCAACGTGGAGTGGAGGTTCTGTCCTCGATTAAAGATGCCTTCAATGAGAGGGCCGCTAGCGAGTACTACGCCAATAGAGCCCCTCGCAGAAAGCCCAGTTTTGCCAACCGTGGAGAAGCAAACGGGTCACTCCGTCGTATGAGATCTTTCCATTCATCATATTCCAGCAGCTACGACGAGTACGAGCCCAGTGAAGGCAGTTATGGTGGCTATAGTAGAACACCCACTACACCTGGAAACTCGAGTGGTAATTCCTACTTTGACATGCCAAAAAGCAACAGCGGGTACAACGATTACTCCCCGAACTCTGGCTCATTGCAAAGATCAAACACCGGTGTCCGACCTGTCGGTCGCTCATCGGTACCTGAACCCATGCCTCCGCTTAGACGATCAGTCACGTTACCCGTTGCCAGCAGTCGGAAGCAAGTTCGGGTATTGTACGGGTTTGACGGGGAGTCCAACGACGAACTGTCCATTCGCAAAGGAGATATAGTGACCGTTCTCGATGAAATTGATGACGGATGGTGGGTTGGCGAGATTGTCGACAACAGCGGCAAGAGAGTTGGTATATTCCCATCGAACTACGTCGAGGAAATATTCGTGGAGTCCAACCAACAGCACCCTCCTCTTCCTAGAAGAACCACCAGTAACGTCGCTCCAGCTGGCCGTGAGAATGGTGCTGGTATGGTCAACGGCCCAGAGTCAGAGCCCTCTGATGTCCCCACCCGCAGAAGGGTACCACCCCCCCCTCGTCGCGGAAGCCAGCCTAATCCTACCTCATCGACACCTGCATCACGTATGGCATCTGGAAATCGGGTAGCGAGCTCTGCTCCTAAACAGGCCTCACCTCCCTCTAGGCCAGCTATCGCTAAGCCCCAGTCTCGCCTCACTGGAAGTCCATTTGACGAGGAGAACGACATGGGATCATGCAACCAATGTGGCTGTGAAGAATACATACCCAACGTGTTCAGGAAAGACAGCTGCAACAATTGTTTCCACCGACACTAAATGGGGCAGTTTCTGATTTCCTCTATATATCGTATACATTACTCGGCCTTCGTTTCTGTTCATTTCCATTCTACGTTGTATCAAATTGGTGCCCAAGTATTTCCATCCTTTTCATGAACATAATAATAATAATAATCTTGATCACGCTAATATTGATCACGCATACCAAAAACGATGGGTGATTCGGGTGGTTTGTTTTGATGATACGGTGTGGTGTGGATGGAAAAATTCTGGATGCACCGGGTATTTGGTGGTTCCATCGGGTGACTGTGTTCCTTGATTTCTTGGTCCTTTTCGGGGTTTCCCAGATATTAAACCATGCAAGACCACCAGTACACACTGCAACCTGAAAGAATGCAGAAAATGTTGCGCTCTTTTCGTTCCAGGCTCAACGCCATTGCGAACGATGCTAAGGGTTCTCCGGGTGCGTTTGCTGCATACGTCTCAAGTCAAACCTGTGATAAATACAATAAGCTGGTGTTTAGTAGAGGGGAGGGAGGAGGCGTTGGCTATGGCGCCTCGGAGGCTGACTCAATCGGGCTTTTCGAAAGTATCGTCATAAAACACGAGGCGTCCTTAGTAGAGGCCTTCAGACACTTGTTGGCCAAACTGTGGTCGGGCTCGAGAGGGAAAGGGGTGACCTCGAGCACGGAGCTCCCAAGCTTGGGCACCTTTGCCGCACACACCCTCGGCAGACAGCTAGGGAGGCTGAGGTGTTCCAGGCGAAGGGAAGAATACTATGAATTGATTCCTAGTCATTTCAGACGACAAGTGCTTAGTGCGCATCTTGTGGAAGAGTGTAAGCAATACGTGGGCTCCTATCATTTCTATCGTGCGCTCCTGGAGGTTTATGCTGAGCACGGGCTCACCCTTCAGGTGAGTGTGAAGCTCATGGTATCAAAAAGAGACGTGCCCCAGCTTATAATGATATGGTTGTTTTTCAGGTGGTCGATTTGCTCGAGTATACCGTGAAGCTACGCCCACCAAGTTTAAAGCAGGAATTTCATTATTTATTCACTACTTTTGCGCGCTACAAGTGCGTCCGTCGGTTGACAGCGAAACTTGAAGAGAGCATGTCCGTGGAGCAGTATTTGCGTTCTGGGTATACGGACTATATCACAAAGCTGGTATCCTCACACCTGGCAGTTCCATTGCTTGTAAACGCATGGAATGCACTGCTCACACTTGTCAAGACTCGAAGATCAATTGCCCGGGATCCCTTGGTTCGGATGCGTGTCGCCCAATGGACCCATGCTCTAATTGCCAAACTCATGATGCTTAGCAACAAGCAAGATACTGCCAGCACCACGTCCGCCGAGCGATGCAGCCGCTTGCTTGCTCAACTGGCCGATGGGTTGGTGGAAGCGCGGATCCCCAGTTTCTCTCCATGTTGTCTGTCGCTGTGCTTGTTGTTGTTAAATTATTCGTTCGTTCACGGTCTTCGTACCAGACACTGGGTGAATCAAACACGAAAGGTTTTCGCTGGAGGGAGTCGGATAGAGCTAGAAGTGGTGATCACCTCCTACGTGACGCATCAGAATCTTCTTGCGTTGGTACGCACTTGCCAGAGGTTCCGTTTGAATCAACTGGGGGTTGAGATTGTAAAGTACTCAATTACTCACTACAATGCGATCTATCAGGATTCCAACTCTACTTTGTGTCCAACCATTCAGGAGTTGGCAGAGGTGGTGCGAGAATTGGAGAGAGGTTACGTTACTGGTGAGAACAGATATTTCAGATATCCTCACGAGCCACATTGCAGCAATCTATCCGATCCCACATCCGTGGCTTACAAGATAACCTTCTCCATACAATCAGGCGGTAGCCCAAGCCAAGGCAAATGGAGCACTCTCTCCGGGGGCGAGAATCGATTGTGTTCAGATGTTGGAGGGATTCTCGTTCGAACCAAACGAAAGGTCTCATACAAAGACAGCGAGGATGGTGAATATGTACCAAATTGTGTAAAGAAATCGAAAATCAGATCGGCTAGAGCAGGCCACGGATCAACCCAAAACGTCTCTATCAGACCTCGACGCCCGAACGCAGCCAAGGGTGTTCCACGTTACTGGGTCGTGTCGTCTGAACCCACCTCCGCCAAAGATCATGGCTGGCCCAAGATTCCCAGACCAGCAACGAAACGTCCCTCACACCACAGTGCTTCGACCTCGTCCAATACACGACTTAACACGAGACGGGTGCGACCGCTTCCGCCAACGCAAATCGACGAATTATGTATATAGTAGACGTTGAATGTAGACATTCCTCAATTTCCTGACACGAGTGGTCTGCAAGTGCTGTTGTCTTCGGAAACATCGCTGTTCTGTCACTAATTGAATACTCAAAATAAACATTCTGGTAATGATGAAAAAGCAGTCCACCCATCTTCTCCATTGATTTGGTCCTGTGTTGGCCAAGTCTGTATGGTTGATCATAAGATGCACCAATCGGCGTATGCCAAATAGTATGCAAGCCAGATTACCTATAGAGCATAATATTAGAGGGCAAATTCGAGGATATTTGGAAGAGTACCTGCCTTTATACCATAACATAGAGCGTTTCGGGAGAGCTTAGTGACTGTCTGATAACAACAGCTCAACTTCGATTCCCCCTTTGTTCGTCATCCTCTTCGGCTTTATATTTCCTACTGTGAAATCCAAGCTAGTGCCCAACCATGCGGTTCCAAAGTATTTCTCGTTCTACGCTAATTGCCCTCTCCGTGTTCACAGTAGCAGTTCTGCTGGCGGTGGTTCAAGCTGGTGCGGACTATTACGCGGTGCTAGGCATTTCCCGGGATGCTACTCTGCATCAAGTAAAGAAGGCTTATCGTAAGCTTTCAAAGCAATATCACCCTGACAAGAATCCTGGGGACAAGGAAGCCTCCAAAAAATTCATGGAACTCAACGAGGGTAGGCTGATTTGTCTGGCGTGTGTCTGTGTCTAGCTACTTAACCGGGTGCTTTTCATGTAGCCTACGAAGCCCTTAGTGACGATGAAAAGAGAAGAATATATGATAGATATGGCGAGGAAGGTTTGAAGCAGGAGCAACAGGGTGGTGGACATAATCCATTCGATTTCTTCTCACAGTAAGCTCTTGTGATGTTGTACATGTGTATGGGCCTTTCATTGATAGTACTCTTCGTTAGATTCTTTGGTGGAGGAGGCTCTCGTAGTAACAACGGCGGTAAAGTCAACTTGTCTTTAAACTCCTGCACATTTGGCTGATCTCTAACTTCTTCTCCCCAGATTTCTTCCACACTCCGGAGAGAAGAGGCCCTTCCATCAACATGGATCTGGAGGTTGACCTAAAGGATCTGTATCTTGGCGTGGATCTTGAGGTATCCAGCCTATTGCATTCTCAGCGGTAGCCAACTGCAAATTCTAACTTCTTTCCGTAGGTTGACATCGCCAAACAAGTGATATGCCATCATTGCCATGGATCCGGTGCCAAGGACCCCTCTGATGTCCAAGTATGTTCAACCTGTAACGGCCGTGGTATCCGAACGATCCGCCAACAATTTGGCCCAGCAATCCAGATTATGCAAACCGAGTAAGACCATAGTTTTCCTGCGATTCACCGAATACAATCTAACCGTTGCGTGCGGCTCCAAGGTGCGATGTCTGCCAAGGAAAGGGCAAGGTCATCAAGACTCAATGCCCTCATTGCCACGGAAACAAGGTCGAGCGTGGATACGAACAACTCACAGTTATCGTTCAGAAAGGAACTGCCGACAACCACAGGATTGTAGGTGACCTATCTGACTTCCACCTGGGAACATTTTGATTAACAATGCCATGTTGGGATGCTTTTCCAGGTATACGAGAAGGAAGGAGACCAACATCCAGACATTACCCCGGGAGATATCATCTTCACTATTCGTACCAACCCTCACGAAAGATTCACTCGTCAAGGACATAATTTGTATGCCCGAGAGAATATCACTCTTGTCGAGGTAAGTTTCATTCTTGATGTCGGTAAGCGACGAAGCCTTCTCCTAACATACATGCACAAATGAAAAAAGGCTCTGACAGGCTTTGAAAAGACGATGGAGCACTTGGATGGCACCCCCATCATCCTACGACGTGATGGTGTTACCCCATCTGGTTGGTTTTTGCACCTCAATCATCCTTGATCATGTTCTTGGCTAAAACGGCTTCCCTCAGGTTTCGTCCAGACACTTGCCGATCAAGGCATGCCTCATCCAAACTACTCCAAGGAGAAAGGGGATCTTTTCGTCGAGTACACAGTCCAGTTCCCCACCTCTTTGACTGAAGAAACTAAGCAGAGTAAGCCCACCAGAAAATAGAACCCTGCCATGAAAGGTTGACTAACCCCGAGGTTTTTGTAGAAATTAAGGAGCTGTTGCAGTAAATCCTGGCATGAGCTGGCCTAACGTCTCTAGTAAGCGTGGAATACATCTGATATCCTCGCAATGTTGTATTTTAGCCTTAACGTGTTGGCCTTGCTGTCTTACTTTCTCTATAGATACATTTGGTTGGGCTACCTGATGATCAGTGCTCAGCCAGTTGGAAGGCATTTATCCCTCAACACATACCATCCTAATAAACTAGATTCGTATGATTTCCTATGGTCCAGGCAATGGTGGACGCGAGTTCAGCTTCATATTCCACACATAGATCGCATACATTGCTGGTAATCTGATGGTAGGTAGTATGGGCGCCGCAGTTCATCAAGGCCCCAGCCAATCACTGATGGCTCCTCTAAATAAACATGACCGTGTTTGCTTGTGAGAGGGATGGCATTATCAAAACAAAAAATAGATCCCGCATTTCTGAATACTACTTACCACAAATCAAAGATATCAACCACTTCTTTTGCTTGGTATATTGCTTGACCCAATGAGTAATTCCACGCCAAAAACCCAAAGGACGCTCTTTTCGTTTTTCAAGTCTCCTGCTCCCGAGACAAAATCCGCTGCCAACACCAAACCTACGAAGGAGAATGTAGAGCGCTCAGCCGGAATCCAAGATTCCACCCAAGACAGGGCTGTGCCACGTTCTAAGAGTAGCAACAACTCTTCTTCCAGCACTCAGGAATCAAGCCCGGTCGGGAAGGTCCCAAGCGAATCGCCTGAACGTATGGAGATTGACGAAATCGCACCACTTGCTTCCTCACGGGCCAAGAAAAGAGTCACTTACTTCGAATCCGATGAAGAGGATAAAGAGGTGGTGCCTGTCAAGGTTTCCACGCCAAAGGGCCCGTCTCGCAAACTTCGAAGGATCGCCAATTCTGACGACGAGGAGGAGTTCAAACCGGCGGAACAAGACTCTGAACCTGAACCGGATTTACCTTACGACGAGGATGCTAGCCCAGAGCCAGAAACCTCCAATAAAGTCATCACAATAGCCCCTCGTACGCCCACCACGCCGAGGACCACCAAAGCAAAATTCCAACAGTTTATGTCCCCTACCTCACGCCGTTCGGCTAGCTTTCTCGACTCCCCATCCAAGGCTAGCCCCATGCGGAACGACAAGAAAAAGGAAAAGAACGAGACTAGATACAGTTGGCTGGTGGACGTTCGGGATGCCAACGGGAAATCCGTGGGCGACCCTGACTACGACCCTAGAACCTTGAAAATCCCGTCCTCCGCATGGAACCTATTCACCCCGTTCGAGAAGCAGTTCTGGGAGATCAAGGCGAGCCATTTCGACACGGTCGTTTTCTTCAAGAAAGGCAAGTTTTACGAACTCTACGAAAAAGACGCCGATATCGGTCACCAAGAGTTTGACCTCAAGATGACCGACAGAGTGAACATGCGCATGGTTGGGGTCCCTGAGTCGTCCTTTGATCACTGGGCCTCCCAGTTTATCGCCAAAGGCTACAAAGTAGCCAAGGTCGAACAAATGGAGACGGCTATCGGGAAGAGTATGCGCGAGCGTTCCAGCCAAAAGAAAGAGGAGAAGATCATTCGACGTGAGCTCACCAGTATCTTGACCGTGGGCACATTGGTCGATTCCGGTCTGTTACACAACGAGATGTCCACTTATTGTATGGCTATCAAGGAGGAGTGCGCCGGTGACAATGCATTGCCTTCGTTGGGGATTTGCTTCGTGGACACGGCTACCGCAGCGTTTTATATATGCTGTTTCGAAGATGACCTGGAGAGGACCCGCTTCGAGACGCTGATTCTTCAGATCAAACCCAAGGAGGTAATCCTGGAGAAGAATGGGATCAGTCAACGCACCCTGAAGGTCCTCAAAAACTCGGTAAACGCCCCAGTATGGAACTATCTTACACCGGAGACCGAGTTCTGGGATAGTGTCACCACCTTGGATGCCTTACGTCGCGGCGGTTACTTTGACCAGGCTGGCGAGGGTAATGAGCAGTCAACAGGCCCCGATGGCGGCAAATGGCCTGCTGCTCTCGTGGCGTTCCAGGACAAGCATCTGGCGCTGTCGGCGCTTGGTGGGTTGACGTGGTATCTTCGTTCTTTGAAGTTGGATAAGGAGTTGTTGTCACTCAAGAATATTCACGCCTATGACCCCATTCACCAAATGACATCATTGATTCTGGACGGGCAAACCTTGGTCAATTTGGAGATTTTCGAGAATAGTTTTGACGGCGGCGAAGAAGGAACGGTGTTCAAACTCTTGAACCGATGCTCCACTCCGTTCGGAAAGAGACTATTCAAGAAGTGGCTCTGTCACCCACTCCGCTCCGCTGAACAGATCAACGAACGGTTGGATGCTATCGAAAACATCAACGCTGACTTTGAGCTGCAGGATGAGCTCTCGGTTATCTTCACCTCGCTTCCGGATCTCGAGCGTATTATCAGTCGTATCCATGCCGGCACCTGTAAATTGAAGGAGTTGTTGAACGTTCTCCGCTCCTTTGAGGCGATCGGAGAGGTCATGAACAAGATGAAGAAGAAATCATCCACCTTCACCTCCAAAAGATTGGTGTTTCTGTTGAACAGCTACCCGGATCTCACCGACACAATCAAATACTTCAACGAGGCATTCGACCATGAGAAGGCTGAGAAGGAAGGTACCGTGGTGCCACACCTTGGCGTAGAGGATGATTACGATGCGGTCGTGAAACAACTTCAGGATATCGAGGACCAGTTTGCCTTCCACCTCAAGGATTGCCGCAAGAAGCTCAACTCCTCTAAAATCGAGTACAAGGACCTTGGGAAGGAGATCTACCAGATTGAAGTGCCAAAGAATATCAAGGTCCCCGACAACTGGATCAAACTCTCCCAGACCAAAGCCGTCAACCGCTACTGGAACATGACCACCAAATCGTTGGTCCAATCTTTGAATGAGGCGCAGGAGACCCGCAGCAACATCCTAAGCAACATCCAGAGCAGGATGTATCAGAAATTCGACGCCAATTACCCTCAATGGAGCAAGGCTGTCAGTGTGATATCGGAGCTCGATTGCTTGTTCAGCCTGGCCAAGAGCTCAATATCCTTGGGCGAACCATACACACGACCGGAGTTCGTCGAAGGCCCCGAGAGCGTCTTGGAGTTTGAAGAGCTACGACACCCATGTGTCGTTCCGGGTGTTGCCACTGACTTCATTCCCAATGACACCTATCTCGGGGGCCAGAAGCCCAACATCATTCTGCTGACGGGTCCCAATATGGGTGGTAAGTCCACACTCCTACGACAAACATGCGTTGCAATCATCATGGCCCAGCTGGGATGCTACGTCCCTGCACGCCGCTGCCGTATGACCACGTTCGATCGAATCTTCACTCGTATCGGTGCCAATGACAACATCCTCGCCGGACAATCGACATTTATGGTGGAGCTCAGCGAAACCTCCAAGATCCTGCGTGAGGCGACACCCAGATCCATGGTAATCCTCGATGAGCTCGGTCGTGGTACCAGTACGTTTGATGGGTACGCCATCGCCTACTCTGTTCTTCACTATCTGTCAACGTATGTTGGCTGTCTCGGTCTCTTCTCCACACACTACGGCATGCTGACAACCGAGATGGAAAAAACCAAGAATATCGCTTTAATGCATATGAGCTGTCAAGTGGATGAAGAACGTAAGGAAGTCACCTTTCTTTACAAACTTACCGAGGGCTCGTGCCCCAAGAGTTATGGTATGAATGTGGCCAACATGGCTGGAGTGCCTAGAGCCATTGTAGATAAAGCCGAGGAGGCCGCCAAGAAATTCGAGGCAAATCAACACATGAAACAAGCCATCACCAGCATTCAAAACGAAACTGCCTTGGCTGCCCAGAGCGATTTCGCATTTCTGTGGAAGTTGGGATCGGTTGATAACCCTAGAACACAGAACGCCCTCCAGTCCATTGCTAAGCAATGGTCCAAGTGATCCTAAGAATCCTATATATTCGCTGGAACACCTCCAATACACTACCGTTTCATTTGAATATGATCCCTTCATCATGTATATTAATAATCTTTGGTTCACCTTTTCACGTATTTACTCACTACGGTTGATTCGTCTAGATCGGAAAGCAGTAAAATAAAGAGCTTCTGAGCTAACTAGACATTGTTACCACCATCCATCTGCATAGATCAAGCTTCAATCCCCAACCCACCTTTCTCTTGGACCCAAATCCAAGATGGGTTGATGGACTCCAAGCTGTCGCATATGGCATGCGGATCCCTCAATCGCATTGGCCAAATCTGGGTGGACTGCTAAATTTTTCGATCCAGGGATGATTGTATGCGTTGAGCCATATATCAGAAATGATATTTTTTGTTTGATTCATCATGAATCTCGTGTTTTAACTCGGAATTTTTACCCTCCGTTTTTCTGTTTGGATTTGCTGCAGCTTCAACACAGATTAGACAATGGATGATCTATTGCTATACGTGTTGGAAGAAATCGGCGTAGAAGGTGACAGTGGTAAGTTGGATTACACCACCAGATGACAGTCTGCCACCGTACCAACCGAAGGTTCTTTTTGACTTCAGGTTGCCCCTTACCGAGCATATGGAAATTCTTTGAGGAATATTATAGCACGGCGTGCGCCAATTCACGTCGAAAGAAATCCGGTCCAGATCCTGAGGGCCCTCAAGTGTTTGACATTTCCATGAAATCTTATATATGGCAGATTTTACGAAGAATGGACGAAGTGACGTTTATCAATCTTGTCGAAGAGGAGGCTTCCAATAAGGGGAAAACACGGGGAAGGAAGCCGAAGAATACAGTACGTCTACAAGCTGCTCACATACGATGGGTTCGGAGGCTCAACGCTAATTTGACTGTTGTTTCTTAGAAATCCCCCGAAAAACCCTCCACGAAAACGGCCGCCTTTAAAACCGAGATCAAAAGTATGAGTCTGGACGAGGTGGAGCAATATTACGGTAGTAAGCTGAAGGTAGTTGCCAGCGCAGATTTGCAACGAAAAGCCCTCTATGGCCACCAAGGTGTGGGTATTTTCTCATATTCCCGAAGGAAGCATTATGATACGATCTTACTGACCCTCAATCGCTTGATTCGGATCGAATAGCCCAGTAAAGAGTTCTCCTCCATGATATCCTCGGTATTACGCCGTATCGCACGCGGCCGAACATTGGGCGCAACCCAAGCCGATATAGCCAAGGATTTGTCGATGGATCCAAGATCTGTGTTCCATTTTATTAAAGTGCTATGCGAAATGAAGCTTGTGTACGCTTAGTCTCACCATGTTTCTCATTGGACGCGGGCTAATCCTTTTGACGTGCATCTAGAGTCAAGTGTCCGGTGGTAACGCGAGGCACTTACACTAACTTGTGCCTTCACATTCGCTATGCCCATTTGAACCCCGCCTACCTAGCCACGATGCCATCTAGCTGCGAACGAGGGGATCCTGTTTCTACCCTCGAATCAGAGAAAGATTCCATACGTTTTCACTATGAAAACTCCGAAAACAACCCGTCTTCGCCGGATACGGGGGTCTCATTTCACAGCGACCTCGTAAGGCAAAAATTAACGGAAATATTGGGCCAGGCGCTAAACAAAGTGATGGTGGCTCAAGACCTGATGGATGCATTAGTAAGTATATTCATGTCCAGGTGTGTTCAGAATCCCGATTGATCGAGTCTCAACGTTAGGGTTTAGACACGGCTACAGTCAAACAACAGCGGAAGTGGTTCAACCGCACCATTGATATCCTGGTAAAGCAGAAATACATCGAAAGGATAAACGTACCAAGAAAGGACAAGGGCTACGACAGGTGTTTTAGATTGCTGAGGCCTTATGTACCGAATTCGCAAAATAATACAAGTCCCCTGATCCCGTCCAAACCACAAGGTAAGCTGCCGATGATCATCCGGGTGCAAAAACAGAGGCAATCTTAACCATGGGCAACCATAGCACTTAGAATCCGCGAACGACTGGTGGATATTAGTGAAGACTTTGTATCAGAGCCATCGCCAGCGCGAGACCAAGCGGCACCGATAATTCAGAAAGGTGTTCTTGCGGATTTACCGTTCGAGTATCAAGTGTATCGGTTGATCCAACTATCTGGTGATGATGGAATAACAGCTGGGGTAATGGAAGTGCAGACATCTTACAAGAGGAGCCGAGTCAACTTACTAATACCCTTTCCCACTCTCCCAGGCAATACAAGAATCTCTTAGTAATATCAACAACCGCCTATTGCAGAAGATCCTGACCAGACTGCTTAAACCACCGGCGGATGCTGGCCAAGTCGGGATTTGCCGTGTAGCTGAATTTGTTGGACGGGAGAGGCGGTATCGTTACTATTCTACTGAAGCATTTAAGCGGCTGGAAGAAGAGGATGGTATCACTTCCGAAATGAGAAAGGTGTTGAATGGGAACACACCCTCACGCAGCCGTCGCGACTCTTCGAAGCACGCAGCTGTGTCCACCCGTACGTCCACTCCAACACCCAACGATGATCGTATGGATGTGGATGAGATTGTCTGTAAGGTTTGTCACAAGGGTGATGATGATAGCCACATTCTCCTTTGTGATCACTGTAACGAGGGCCAGCATACGTACTGCTCTAACCCGCCGCTGAAAGCGATCCCCAAAGGGAACTGGTTCTGCAGCAAAGGGTGTAAGGGCAAAGGACCGGCAGTTGAAGAAAGCGAGAACGAAGAGCCGGTCAAGACCAATGGTGATACCGCGGTAGATAAGGTTCCTGTTACACCTGATCGAAAGATTGTCCCTGTGGCGAGTGCAAGTAGTACCTCCCATCTGAAATCTATCACTGCGGTTAGACGTCGAAAACTCCTACTCCAGCTTTTAGAGGAGAAGAAAATCCTCGAACTGAGTTACTTGCTCATCAAATCATACCAGGATCTGCTGGCATCTCAGCTGGGAACCGGTGCCCATTTGCCTCATACGATAGATAAAAGAACACTGGCTCGTACGGCTACATCCTTGGAAGAAGAGAATCTACTCACACAGTATACCGTAAAGCTCCCTCTCCTCAACGGGACTTACAACACAAAGATCCTGTTTCTTCATCCTTCACTAACACCGCAAAGTCCGGAGGTTAAAGAGTATGTTGCGTTGATGCGGGATCGGATAATGCTGGTTGGCAGTACATTCAAGCCCCCCAAAATCGAGGAGGAGAATATTGAAGTGGAGAGGTTGGAGGATATGAGGAAGAGAATAGGCAGCACGGTACAAACCCCAACCAGCTCTCAGTCACGTCTAGACACCAGCCCTACGACCCCCGCGAAATCCAATCCTTCTAGCGATATGTGGTGGCTCTCCACGGCCCAAGACTATGGTTGGATAAATGCCAAAATGGTCCGCGCAAAACTCTTGCATCAGTTCCTGATAAGCAAGATCAACAGCCAATTGGACCAGGATGCGCTCGATGATTCCGCAAGAGTCTTCCAAACGTCGATGCTGTTTACCGACCTAACTCTGGACCTTTACTTGAAAATCATTGGTCACACCACGCAAAATACCGAGTTGACAAACTACATCAAAGGTAACAACGATCTGTCGACTCGAGTGATCGATCTGCCGCACTCCATCCGGACAGCAATCTTCGGTGGGAACTACAAATATCGACGTCAACTCAAGCAGCTGTTGGATATTTTGGTTGCTCTGGAGATTTTGAAACCTGTTGCTAGAGACTTTGACGAGCAGGGCAATGTAATCTATGAAGGCCTGGATGAGATGAATGACGGCGAGTTTGAAACCTCCTTTCAAATCGTCAGCTCGGCTTATCAACTGCCGTTACACGTCCGCATGTTCGACTACTCTTTCCCGGGGGCCAATCGCAACGTCATTCGTGAATATGTGTTGGAAACCATACAGGATGTTACTATATACTGGAGCGAGCTACAGTACGTAGCACTACAGAAGGTGGCTGAAAGAGCCAACGTCGGAAGTGACAATGAAGCCGGAAATAGCGGCGACAGCGCGGATGAGAGTGGCGAAGATGGCTCCAAATCAACTCCCAAGCGGGGTAAGGCGGAGAAAGCAGAAGATGGGGATGCCAAGAATGATCCACTGTATCATATCACAAACCCTCGGAACTGGCAATCGTCATATCCGTTTACTACCCATCAGAGATCTGTCTTGGAGTCTTATGTTAATCGCCGGAAGGGACTGACTCCATTGGAAGATGAAGTCAAATGTCGCCAAATTGCTGCCAAGCTGAGTTTGCATGTCCAACGAGTGAAGTTTTTCTTCAAAAGAATCCAGGACGATCATGAGCGCAAACTGATGAAGAAACGTGAAAGGCAAGCATCTGCAGCCTTGGAGGCGACGAGGAAGCACCATACCCACGAAGGGCTGATCGCTAGTTCAAAGATGCCAGATGGGGAGTCCGCTTTTCGAAAGAAGCGCAGGGATACGATTCGAGAGAGGCTTTTGAAAAATGCCGCATCGGCCTCCTTTGGTTCAGACAGTACCCCTCCAAACAAGAGCAGGAGAAGGGGAAAGAACACTCCTGGGGAATCGTCACAGTCATCCATCGGAAGAAGGTCTCAACGCGAAAAACTCCGGAAGCAACAAGAGCCTATTACCAACCCAGGTTTGATGGAGAATGAAGAGAACCTGCCCGTTATCGGTGATGAGGAGAGATTCGAATCACAGTACGAATCTATCTCGCGGAGATACCGCTCGTACTGGTCACCCCAGGAAGATGAGATGCTGCTTCATGCGTACGTCATCCTAAGATACCGTGCGCGAAGATCAAAGTTTCTCTGGGCATCAATTACCCAAGTCTTTCCTGAGCGTGTAAGTGAAAACTGCCGTCGCAGAATCAATGTGTTACTCCGAAATACTCGGAATCAGGACAGGGTCAACTCGCTAGTTATTCACTGGGAGGCCCTTTATCATGAAGGCCTGAAGACTGGGGCGTTTGTCGACGAAGATGATGTAGATATGATAGATTTCGACTTGAAAGGGCAACTAGAATACTTTATGAGCGCTTTGCGCAATCTTCCGACCCATGACCCTATCCCTTCGTATCCCCTACCCAGAAATCCCGCCATTCTCGAGTCGATCTTCGATCCATCCTACGTGTCCTCCACTCACCGGGAAGACGTTTACTTCGAAGATCAAGTCGAATTTGCAGTATCACTCCGTGGTAAAATGACAGTCATGTACGCCCATCCATTTATTCTCCGCACCAAACTGCACGACAATCTGGACTTGGTGTCCGAGGACGTCGATGAAAACAAAATCCAAAGGGAACTTATCAAGGCCTTGGTGAAGATGATCCTAATGACCCCTGAAGATCAGTACGACTCCTCACACGCGTTCTCCATACTGAACATCTTCCCCCACAATCAGATTGTTGAGGCCTTGGAAGATGCCAAAGAAGCGGGAACTATTGTGAAAGTCAAGGGAGGGTTCAATAGACGAATCCCCGGACGCGGATTTCATGTGTCAGACAAGTTCCTCTCCGTCTTGACTGGAACTTTCCCGGAGAGAATGCTTCCTCAAGCCACAGCTTTCCATCACCATATCAAAGGTCCCCTGGTATTCTCTCCTTTGGCCAACAGTGGAACGATGGCCTGTTTGCTGAACCTGCTGTCTAACTCCAAAATCACCCTTTCACCGGTATATCCAGAGTCGGTGAATGAGGCGCAAATTGTCCCCAATCATAAGAGTCGGAAAATCGACCATCGAAGACTGGATTTCTCCGTGTGCATTACTCCCATTGTCGAAAGGATCGCCGAAATAGATGAGCAGACACCAAGCCCGATCAAAGCCATCCCGGGCACAGTCAACCTGACTAGAAAACGTCCACTAGAGGATTCCCACAGCATCGACAGCCCAACCCCCAAAAGGTACAAGTCCTCCTTCATTACTCCCTCCATAGACGATTCATCGGATATAGACGAGAATCTCCTTATCGAAGAAGTTAAGAGCCAATATGAGGTCGACGAGGACCGATTCAACGTACAGCGTGTGTTCGACTGTATCAAGACCAGTGGGAAGCTTGGGATCACACTACTGTCTTTGGCAAAGGCCATCAAAAATGAGGACATCGTTATGGATGATGCCATACTTCAAGCATATCTCGGAAAACTTGAATCGGCCTCACCCCCTCTGATCGGGCGCGTTGGATTCAACACATTTAGATATGTCACCCAAGAGTTCCTCTCTTTCTGGATGGTGGACACAGCACAGCGAACCGTCTGCTCCTATTCCAGAAGCCAAACCCCAATACGATCTACAGGAACGCCTGCACCAGAATTGGATTTCTCTTCATTAGAGCGGTCCCCTAGAGTCCGTGACCCGTTTTCCCGGATCACAGTTCATAGGTATGCGCCAGCCCGGATGTGGTACGACATCAACGGTAACACGGTAGAGACCGTCCTACGGGCCTGCTCGGAGGCGGTACTTGGCTATATCATCCAGAAGCCTGGCGTGTACGAATCGAACATCCATAGGAAATTTGCCTTGGTGATGTCCCGGTGTGAGCTACAAGACATCCTGCAGGTGTTACTCTCACGGGGCGCCATTCAGCGCAAGGCTATTATTCAGCCCCCGAAGGTAACCCTGTTCTCGAAGCCTAGGGTGTTTGAATCCTCCGATCCAAATACCATCAATGAGAACACGATTACCTGTTACTGGGGGAATCCGGACTTTTATTTCAAAACGAAGTAGGCCCGGCCGAGGCTTTCCCCTGATCGATACACACTCTCAAATACTCATGCCTTCCCTTTCCCATAGAGGAGAATCCCCGATCTGTCCGCCGTCATTCCCTTTCTCTAATTTTGCATTCCTTGTAATCTCACTTTGAACAACCCCCCCCCTCCACCCTCTGTACACATAATGATTGTTCCCCGCATTCAACCGGCGGAGATACACCACACATAGTCATGCTACTTGTATCGTGCTTTATTGCAATAAAATTATTGATCCTCGTATACACCGAGGATGTCGTCACCATGCGCACAAACAAGCAGGATGGAGACTCGTCCGGCGGCAGTTGAGAGCTTCGCTCTTCGGGAGCTCTGCCCACCTTGCTAGTTGCGGCTGATTTCGGGGGAATTTTGAAATGTCCGAGGAGGTCCTTGCAGTCTAGTGAGTGTATACAGCATAGATAAACAATATTGACCAGTACATGGAACTTGGCAATGTGAGGATCTTTGAGCTGGATGACTTGGTAGTCTGGGTTCGATTTACAGCGTCTTGTACTGGCACCCAAGGATCCCCCAGGCATTGGCCAGCCGACTGGAGGCCCAGGCCCATTTGTTTGGCGGTGTGGATCATGGCGGGGACTTGCGAAACGGAGGCAGAATAGATATCGTGCATCAACGTTACCCAACTCCGGGTCGGGTTACTCAACGCTGCGAGGTTCTGCTGAACTGAATCACCGATGGCGCTAGCATTGGTCTGCCAGAACTTCCAATCCAGCGTGTCTCTAGACATTTGGTTGGTTTGGTTCAAATGGAATGGGGTAGCGTAAAGTGACTTACAGATTCCACATCAGTATTTTGTAGCCCATGGCCTCCGCTATCGCACGGACTCGGTCGTCCACTTCACCGACTAGGTAAACAGATGGGGTGAGTTATTTCAGACGTACATTGCAGGGATCATGTTGCTCTTACAGGGTGGTCGGAGGTATCTTGGCTTCACGCCGATCGTCTTGACAATGATATCCTCGGTAGCTTTCAATTCGGAGACGATCTGCTCGTTCGTTAGCGACATCAGGTGAGGATGTGACCAGGTATGGGAGCAGATCGTGTGTCCCTCTTTGTAGATCCTACGCATCGTCTCCGCGTGGGTGGGGCTTTGCAGGAGCACGCCAATGACGCAGAAGGTCGCTTTGACCCCTTCGGCGGCTAAAATATCCAAAAGCTTGGGTGTGTCAGATCTAGAGGAAGTGAAATGATCGTTTAGCTCCAATTGCACAGGATACTTCGCAAACCCTCTCACTCACCCTGGGCCGTCGTCAAAGGTAAGTCCCAGGTTGTTGGGTATTGGACAAGACCAGATATCAGTCTGTCTCTTGCAGACCCCACATGATTCCCAACAGTTCTCGCAGCCATCTGGCTGGCATACCCCAGGACATGTCCCGGCACCCGGGACCTTGACCGGGATGTTGGGAACCTGGGAGAAGTCAATCTGCTTGATGGCTACGGGGTTCAGAGGAGCCAGGACACCAATGGGCAAGGAGCCGGAAGGTAGTGTCGGCAGAGATGTGGATTGGGGTGGGTGGGTCTGGTTTCCAAGGACCGAGCTGATGCTCCAAAGCAATAGAATGAACATGGAGCTCTCCATTGGTGAATGTGATTTGTACTAACAATGGCTCTCCTCTCGATATGAAATCAAAGGGAATACGCAGCGGATTCGATATAGAAGAGACTTGAGCGTGCTGTTGGTAACACCGGCTTAATAAATCCTGGGATTGGACATCGATGTAACTTAGTCTCCGATCGGCCAAGCAGTCTTCGTTACACCGAGGTCAGAGGATGATATTCCCATTGTTTTGGCGTTTCATGTGCGATTTTGGTACAGTCGGCCACCAACAACAGGTACAAATCGACTGCACCTTGGTCACCACAGCAAGTTGCGGGTAGGCGTGGCACGGACTGATCCTGATCCCCATTCCAGCCTCTGTATTTGATCAATGGATGCACTGTACTGGCTCCAGTTTGGTGACAAGATATCTGGGCTATTTTTCATCTTATCGTTCTTGACAATTCCATGTGCTTGATCTAATTGAAGAAATACTCCATGCCAATCACGACAATACAGCCCTTGTTGACCCGAATAACCGAGTTCCCATTTCCAGAACAACCCAAACGCGGTGGATAGACCAAGAGCATCCGTGTGCTTTCCCACAATGCGTTTAAAATCCCCGAGTCTGCAGAGGTTGCCCCGCCCTTCGTACCGGTGTTACAGTGTTCGCGCCCATGAGAAGGCATGGTGTGAAGGCTGGCCATCTTGTCCTTCAATATGTCAAGGCTCTGGGTGCCGAGGTAACCGCCATCTCCACCTCAACCAACAGGAAGGAAAAGGCGAAGAGACCCGGTGCCACCCACTTTGTTTTGAGGGGTGTCAAGGATGCGAGCAAAGCAGCCCACTCCCTAGACTGCCTGTTCTTCACCTCCGACGCACCATACGACAAGTACTCCAACCTGTTGGACGCATTCGAAAAGATCATCCTGCTCGCGCTTCCCGACGACGTCAAGTTCAGCCCCTGAGTTTGATTCCCAAAAACCTCATCCTCGCCGGCAGTATCATTGGCTCCATCGCGGACCAGAGGGCCACCCTGGAATTCTCCACCAAGCACAATATCCGTCCCATGATTGAGAAACTCATCATGCACAAGGTCAACGAAGACCTTCAGCGAGTCCGCGATGGAAAGGCTCGTTACAGGATCGTGTTGGAGAACAAGCTGCAATCATGTTGCATTATCCTCATCAATTAACATTGCCCAATATAACCAATGGATCATATGATACGCTGTCAGACAAGTTACACGAGTCTTGCATCCTCGATCCTACGTAGGTGGTTGGTTCATGCTAACCAGCGCTGGATTTCCTGGCTTGTTTACCACGACTGGTGAGGCATACAACCCAGTGGAACGATAGCGGCTACCACTCGTCTCCGTGCCATTCGCATTAGATCATAGTTGAACAAGCATGTTGCTAACCCAAGATGGCTAATGAGCATATGGTACTCCCCTGCCTCCACGCTGGCTACAAATGCGCATTTACCCACCAATTTCGAGGCATATATACGCTCATCACTCAATCAATATGCGTTGGTGCTTATTCTCCAGAAACCGGTTTGTAGCTTGTTTGAGGTAGCACGTATTTACCTTGTACGACATGTGACGGAAAATTTGGGTCGAGTTTTTCCTGTTAATGCTACACAGCAATAATAAATATGCTAAGCTGGTGAAGTATTGGCTCCGTGGATGTAGTGCTCTAATGTGGATAGAATTGGACTCATATTCCGCTTGTGATGTTACATTAATAGCTTCGCATGTAACATGTCCCTTCGGCGAGCTTAAGCCACGGCCATACTGTGATCCGCTGATTTCCTATTTATACACATTCGCAGTGCCAGCGGTGGACTTCTATTTCACTCTATCCTTTAATACCACTCCTCGCGCGGCCCTCTTTGTACTTTTAGACCCCCTCCTTTTAGCTAATCTAATTAACGAGTAACGCTGGCTTTACTGCGCTTTTAACCTCCCTTCGAGATGCTGTATATCGCTGCCATGGCCATGGGCTTGGAAGAGCTTGTAGTTACCAAGCGGTTGTTCCGTAACGTGTATGACGTTCGTCGAACTAGCGACGACTCGATACTTTGCAAGTTTCAGAGTCTTTCACAGGACCAGGATGTCCTTTACGCCGAGAACGGCCGGGACCAACTATGGCAATGTACAGCACAAATCAACGGCGTGAGCTTCCATCTGTCCAGCGAGCACTTTCAATACGCCAACGTCAAGCTCAACTGGGAGCCTCGGAAGTTCCGAGCCTCGTTCTCGTACGAATCCAATTACTACACCTGGGTCCTGGAGACGGACGACGTGCTCCGTTGTTACTCCAACAAGGGAGTCACCATAGCGATGATCAGTCCTACCTACGGCATGAGCATTGGCTCCGCTCATGTCTACCTCCCCAAGGGCAAGCCCAACGTCACCTCGGCCCTGATCTCCCTCCTAATTACGACCGGCTTCCGGGTGCTCCAGAAAGCAGAGTGGGAGGGCCTCACCTTCCATGAGATACGGAAAAGGCTGGCCACATCCCTCGAGAAGGATCAAATGGCAATCGAGAACTCGGTCATGGTTACCAGCGTTGCCTCTGGTGTGGGAAATCTACCGATGCTGTTCATGTAGATAGATCGTCAACCCTCAATATACTCGTAACACAGTGTCCTCATCTCATGCCAAGGCCTAATGTCTCCTGTGGCCGTCCCAATAATATTCGTTGAACCAAATCTTTCATTGTGAGCATGGCGGGGTTTAATAGAATGGGTGTCTGGAAGTGAATTAAGTGCCATTGGATTAGACTAATATACATCGAATGTGGGGTCTTGGCATATTACATCTCCTCGAACAGAAAATCATCTAGCTCCAAGGGCTCGTCGATCTCTACACCCTCGAAGAGCAACATGTGGCAGCCACTATTCTGTGCGTTGAAGTGCTTGTACGGGTTGTCTTTGTCGATGATCGACCCACAGAGGTAGCAGAAATGGGAGCTACAGACGACGCACTTCATGTGATTGCATCCATGGGTTTTCTCGATGCTGGTGTTGCAGCTTGGGCAAGGCATGGCATTCGACCGTAGCCATTTCTGCGTCTCCATATGTTCCAGGTAATTTCGAATCAGGCTGGTCAAATGCTTCTTGCCATAGCGCATCTCCATGATCCCCTTGACGTATTCGGTGGCCGCCATATACTCCTGTACAACTCTATTGCTATTTTCCACCTGACAAAACACCTTCGAACCGTGCCACGTTTTGTTACAGTACTGACAGAAGGCAAATCCGCACTTCGTGCAGATGCACAGCTTTTCCGTCTCGCTCTCCTTCCTCACTGGAGCCTGGCAATCCAACCTTGGGCACCAGATGACGTTCGGGTCGGCGTCAAGCAGCTGTTTGTTGTAGAGCTTGTCGTACCGTTCGTAGAACTGGCTGCCCACGATCCGCCGAAGGGTGGCTTCGGACAGTCGATGCTGTGATTTTCTACAGTCCAGGTGCGGGCATCGGACGGTCATGACCATGCCTTCCTCAATCAGCATCTCGAAGTATCCACGTAAGCAGTTTAGGCAGAATACGTGTCTGCACTGGTCTAGCTGTACGCAATATTCTCCTCTTTTCTCCTCGAAACAGATGTTACAATCGTAATATCCGTGAAAGAAATCCTTGTTTCGTCTTTCCTGGTCGTACCGGATGAGCTGCTCGGCCACCGCTCGACCGGTCTCTGGTGATAGCACATTATCGGTTAGTTCCCACAGTGCGCCCATAGGTTGGATCGTTTTCAAGTGCTCACCTGCTTCCAAAAATAGCGGGAATTGAATGTCGAGTAGGCCCAACAAATTATGTTGTATGTAATCGGCAAAGGTGAACAAGATCTGTGCAGGCAACGCTCGGGATGAGTACAACCGTGCTGTTTTCCAGGAAATCCACCAAGAATAAACTAACCACACTGCGCTCCATTTCCCAGATATTGTCCAGCTGTTCGCTCACAGTATTCAGCTGCTCCTTCGTTAACCACAGGCAGGATAGATTATACTCGGGTTGAGCCTCAGGGTACTCTTTAGGTAAGGTGAAATTAAGCGAAACTGGGGTCAGATATTGCAGGCTTAGCTGCTCTTCCCCGGCTATTTTCAGCTCAACTGGGCAGTCTACCTCTACATTGATGGAGAGACTTCCGGAATATATGCCTTCTGGCGATTTGTTGTAAGAGAAAGCAGTTTCGTAAATGGACTGAGGTGGAAGGTCGGTTCCATTAGAGATCAGAAAATTGCATTTGCTAGGAGCAGACTGTCTGGACTTACTTCTACCGCCAACACTTCCTCTTCCCTCAGATAGTAATTATCATCTTGCTCGTCATTGGTCATAACGTTTACTAGGAGCAATGGAGGCTACCGGTCACTCTTCTAGGACGGTCGAAAACACCTCCACCTCGAGTGGCAGGGCCCATCCTTTTATCAAGTCGGCCATGCTGCGGAGCCACTAACCAAATTCTTTCACATTTGAACTATCAACAGGATTGTCTGATCAAGCATTCCCAACATCTGATTATTCAGCGATCGAGCGGCAATCGAACGGCAATGAATTTATTTATTATTAATTCCTCAATATTGACATTCGATAACGACATCCCGAAAAGGCCGCGCTGCGCGTATAGCACTAGTTAGGGTTAGGGCTGCGGTGGCAATCATCTCACTTGTACTTAGGGTTTGGAATCAATTCCATGATTGCAAAAAAAGGTCAGCTAGAGCCACTCCCTAAGAGAACATTCTCCCCCTGTCACCCCTCCTACTTACGAATGGGGGGAGGGATAAAGAATACAAATCGATGTGACAATATGCCTCAATTTACCTCAATTTACTTCAATTTCAAAAAATTCATCATTGTGAGGGATAGAACCCGCTCAACCCTTTTTGACTGTTTACATAGTGACTTTGCCGTTTTAGAAGCACTGACAGTTTTGGATACGTACTCCCTTGTTCCTCTGGCTGTGCAGATTTTTGCAACAACTCCTACTTGTCAGAGATATCTTTGTTCAACGAGAGTTTTCTCCTCGCCATTTGCTCAACTTTCTCACAGGCTCATCGGATAATACATTCCTGTTCTTAATCAAGAGCTGCCCTCGATATGTCCTCTGTGCCCAACTCGCCAAAGCAAACTGAGAATGTTCAAAGCAGTTCCCCTTCAGCATCCAGAGCTTCGGGAAGTTCCTCAAGACAACAACCTCCACAACAACCTAGAGTACAGCACTGGAGTGAGCCACAGCCCCTATCTACTTCCATGAATTTTGTGCCCTTAAACGGGTTTGATAGACCTAACAAAAGATCCCGCCTGGCTCCCAAGCCCGAGAGCTCCTCCAAACAAAAGGCCGATTCCTCTCTTAATCCAGCCAACCAAGAGAATTCCAACGCTCCTCCCAGTGAATCCGCCTACAACATCGCAGCAAGAATGGCGAAATTCGAGATAGATAAAATTGCAAAGGACAACGATTTCCTGTGGTGAGTCCCTGCGCTTCCACAACCAGCACACAAGTATTAATCTGCCCATAGCCCCATATGTCTACAGGTTATCAAGGAGGCGTTTATGACTCGTTGTGGTCATTCATTTTGGTACATCTTCTTGGTTTCTAAAACGTAGCAAGCCCGTACTGATGTTGGTCTGTTAGCTATCTCTGTATAGTCGAGCATTTAGAGCACAAAAGCGACTGCCCCACTTGCAAGCAGCCTCTGAATCGAGACCAGATCTACCCGAATTTCCTACGTACTCTCTATTCAGTGTTGAAGCCCCAACAAAGGCATGGGTCTGAACTTCTGGTTTATTTTAGTCAACCGTTTCTTAGAAAAGACCGCGGGGGCCGCTGCCCAAAGCGCAAACTCTCCCCTTGACCATCTGAAGCATTCAATCATGAATGATAATGAGTGGGGGGTCGAAGGTTCGTTTCTTGGTCATTCCCCAGTAATCGAAGCTCGGCGATCCTTAACCATCTTGCTCCAGATTTGAACCAGCTGATGACCACGCTCGTCGATAAAAAGAGACAGCTGGAGTCTCAGAAGAGGCGAGTCGAGTACGAGGTTCTACTGGACTTCCTTCAGAAAGCCAAATCGCGCAAAGAAGAGGTACACGCATGCCCACCAACACTAACCTCAAGGCCAGAGCACAATAGTAATCCTCCTTTGATTTTGTGGCTAGTCGTTGTCACGATTACAGAAGGAACTCCAATTCATCAACGACGACATCGGCTTTGCTAGGAATGAAATATCAACGTTGGTGAACTTGCAGGAAACCCTGGGCGACGCAAATGAAGGAGCCCAGGTTCCGATCATTAAAGCTGAAGACAAGGATGCTGTACTTGAGCCAAAGAAGAGAAGTTACAAGGTATGGAAGTGGAGTTTGGCCACGTTCCCCTCCATCGCTAACCATCATATCTACCAGAACGTAGAAACGCTCTCGGCCGCTGCCGTATCTGAGTTGATTGAAAGGTACTCCACTTCATGCGCGCAACCCATGCTCCCGACTCCATTCTAACTCTTCTCCTGCCGCTTGCAGTATGTCGAACGCCCAAGATGGAAAGTCCCCTATGGTCAAGTTTCCGGCCCTTCAGAAAAAGCGGGTTTCTGAGCATTTTGACGACTTGCAAGAGTGTTACTTCGGACACCGATTCGAAGGTAAAGCAAGTCCGCTATAGCCCTATCGGACGCGCAGTGCTCTAATCGTCGCCTTTCATAGATAACGGCTCTCCACACTCATTGACTCAGTTCACATCTACCCTGAGTAAATTTACACGCTACTCTAGCTTCCGCGAGCTATCGACGCTACGATATGGCGATATTTTCAACACTTCCTCGATAGTCTCCAGCATCGAATTCGATCGTGATGACGAGTACTTTGCTACCGCCGGAGTCACCAAGAAGATCAAGATCTTCGAATTTGGGAACCTGGCCTCCGGCGTGGCCGGCTGCACCACGGACACAATCGATTGGGGCAGGGATGACGGTGGCAATACGGTGATGCACTATCCCATCCGTGAGATGGTCTGTCGAAGCAAGATCAGGTTCGTGACGTTTCCCTTGATGTTAGGTAAAACCACAGCTTGGCTAAAGCCACAACCTCACTCGCAGCTGTCTCTCATGGAACCCATATATCAAGTCACAAATTGTTAGCTCCGACTACGAAGGAATAGTGATGCTTTGGGACGTGAACACTGGCACGCAAACGAGGATTTTTGATGAGCACGAAAAGCGAGCTTGGAGCGTCGATTTTTCAAAGACCGATCCCACTCGGCTCGCTAGTGGCAGTGACGACACTAAAGGTAAACCCCCAAGCAACACCGCCTCAACCAGGATTCAGCACTAACCCAGCCTGACCAGTCAAAATATGGTCCACCAACCAGAAAAAATCCATCCTGACGATAGAGTCCAAGGCCAACATATGTTGCGTGAAATTCAACCCGGAATCCAGCTATCACATTGCTTTTGGCAGCGCCGGTAAGACATCGTGCTAATTATTCCCCCCCCCATTGACGACGTGGCTTCTTACACCTGCTATCCGCAGATCACCACATTCACTATTACGACATACGTAACAAGCGGGAGCCGTTGATGGTATTTAAGGGACATCGCAAGGCGGTTTCGTACGTCAAGTTCATGGGAATGAATGAAGTCATATCTGCGTACGTGTGTTTCCCATCGTTCAGACAGGATGCTTGCTCTAACCTAGCTCTCTCCACAGCTCCACCGACAGCACCCTCAAGCTGTGGAACACCAACTCCCAGTCCTGCACACGCACCTTCTCGGGCCATGTGAACGAAAAGAATTTCGTTGGATTGGCGGTGAACGGAGATTGGATTTCCTGCGGGAGCGAGAACAACTCCGTGTACACCTACTTCAAAAACCTCAAGCAGCCGGTCGTCACCGTGAAATTCAAGACTGCGAACCCGGTCACCGGGGAGCCGTCCACCGATGACGACCCTAGCCAATTCGTAAGTTCGGTCTGCTGGAAGAAGAACTCGAATGTGATGCTAGCTGCCAATAGTCAAGGAACGATAAAGGTTCTTGAATTAGTGTAAAAATGACGTGTAGATCGTAATGATGTATTCCCTGCTGAATGCCTGCTATTCCAACTATTCACATCTCCCCAGCGCTGTAATTTTTTGTCATCAAGCTGCCTTGATTCCCTTCCTTTCTAATCCGTAATAATCACGTTTGGTCGACGTTCTGGCTTCTTTCAATGTACCTTACCCACCGCTGTCATTTGACGAGTTTCTCATCTGGCAAATATTTCAATACATGTTCTGAATGGAGTCCAGATGGTTGTTCTCTGGTGAGAAATTATCTACTTTCAAAATCGGCTGATTAAATGGCTGATCTCGAGTGTTCAGGTGACCGATGACTTTCCTCGAGGCTGAATGTCTATTCGTAAGACTGAGAATTGACTTTTTTTGTTGTGGGCATACGGGCATAAAGTGCACCATATAACCATATATTTCGACAATAGCCGCCTCCGCTTTTTTGTTTTGAACGGACGTTGTGATCAAGCTCAATCTCTGGCTACGAAGAGTTCCAATTCACATTCATCGTACATCCAACCACATGGTGTCAACAAAATGGATACATATTCTGATACTATGTGTTGTGGGCGTTTGTATAGCCGCTGAGCAGCCTATGCTTGATTACGCTCCTCAAGTCTCGTCAGTCGCTTTAGGAAGTTCAGTGCAAACCGCTATCCCCGAAGAATCCAAAACGGAAATCGAGTACGTGCACCCTCCATCCCCTGCAGAGAGCACCGCAAGGACAGCAACTGTGACGATTTACAGCACTTCCCTACCATATCCGCCGGACCGAGTAGGCGAAAAGGAGATAACCCCCCTCATACAACAACTATTAGCGCCAGTAGTGTTTGTCTACAACATCATTCGCTCCATAGTCTCCCGGATATTCCGAGTGATAGCGTTCTTTATTTCCCCGTTCGTGAAAACCGCCAGCTTACTGCTCACCATGTTGGTTTTCAGGCCATTGATACTCATGCAATACCTGCTCACCGCGCTTTATCCCGTATTCTTCTTCCTGACCATAGCCATGGTGACCGGGATATGTTTTGGCGCAGTAGGTGGCTGGTTCAGCGAGGTAATTCTGGGCATCCTCTCCAAATCGGCGAAGCCGCAGGCGAAGTCACCGGAGCCCAACCATAAGTTTAATCTCGATAAGTTCCGAATGCAATACCCTATGGACTCGGAAGCCGAAGATGAGTGGTTCGAGGATGAGATCTGAGCTTCATGTGATTTGTACTATTTCAAAGCAATGTCCGCATACATTTACCCAACTTTCCTATGGAACCTTTGAACGATCAGCGTCGCAGCCATCTGAATAAACCATTAGTAATTGTGCGTGTGAGGTCATTCCATCTATGGGAGATCACTAGATCCTGATGAAACAGATGATTTTCCTGATGGTCACCAGTAGGAGGCGGTGTATCACCCGAATCATCCGGGGGGTTTGCCTGAAACCCAGGCCATGGCTGTATCACCACCCAAGAGGAATGGTACTGCACTCTTAATCGGGATACGATTACCTAGATTTATATGGCTAAATGCATTCCATTCCAAAAATCCGTCGAACAAATCATCGGGTGAAATTCGTCAAGTAAAAGCGAGTAGTGAATCTAATTCCATTGCCATTTCCAGTCCAAGTCCCAACATGCATTCAATAATAGAAACTTCGAAAGAGATTGGCTATCCAGGTTGATCGTATAAAAAAGTCCGGTGTTTCCACACTATTTTCTTTTCCAAAATCAACAACTTCGAACATACCCCCCCACTCAATGCAATAAGCGTCCCTTGGTACCTTTAACCTTTTGCTTTTCTCCAATATCTTGTAGCCCAATGAAGCGGACGTCTCATTTACCTTCGGAATGTGTAAATAATTTGGTACGATTACTTTGTAATGATATGAAAACTCTGTACAGTATCAGTCTGGTCAACAGCAGCTGGTGCGCGGTTGCTGTGAAGTACATGTATAAAGACCCATGGCGCTATTTTCCCTACGAAGACTGGGGTTATTCCGGGCAACCTAAGCGAATTGCGCTGCTTCTATCAACCCTCCTTTCACCGTTGGATAGTCAAGAATTCGTTGGGAATAATTCACTCCAACCCCCTTCTTTAGCAGTATCCTCCAAACAGGGGTACTACCAACTATTAAGCACGCTCGACTTTTTCTGGCTAAAAAGAGCACTTCGCTTAATATCCACCAAAGGGTTCGGGGACTCGCCTTGCCAATTCGACGCTGCTAAATACCGAAAATTAGGAGAGAAATTGCTGACATTCATGGTAAAGAGAAAGCCCCACCAGTTACAAAAGCTAACCCTACTAGAATGCCCCCTACTTGATACCCTCAACACCTCCGATACCGCACTAGTTTCCCTCGCCTCCTTGGATATTCGACAACGCGTTTTTGGATCCTCAGTGTCCAGGAAAATCCACGAGCTTTGTCCAAATATTGTGCAACTAAGAATTACCGCATTGCTAGTGGATGACGCAGCAGTCGCCAAGTTGATTGTGCATATGAAGCAGAACACATTAAACAAACTGCGCATTAATGGGACGTTGAAATCCATCTCGTTAATCACACATTCGCTAGTCCAGCACCACCTTGAGAGCTTCGAGGGGTTTAGCATTGACATGAATCCAGGCGATATTCAAGAAGATGTGGTCGACCCTTCGGTCAACTCTGGTATACTTCTGTTGAGTCGACTTCCGAACCTCAAATCGCTTACGCTGAAGGGCATGTATGTGAACACCGAGATGGTAACCGACATTGGCCAACAATGTACCAAGCTCTCTAGCATTCATCTGTCTGGCCCTTATGTAGCCACGGGCGCTGCCGAAATCCTCATCACCAAACTGGGAAAACGTCTTACAGAGTTGACGCTCAATATAGAGGAGCGATGTTTGGGCCGAGTGCTGCTATTGCTAAGTAAGCACTGCCCAAACCTCCAAAAGCTAGATATTGGGGGCATGGAATTCGACTGTGCTCAAATCATCAAACTCGCCATGACATGCCCCCAGCTTTCCCATGTTGTCTTGGGTCACCCACTCTATGCGCCAACCATGGCCTATAACGAGATGGTCAGATCCCTGACAGCGAATTGTTCAAGGCTGGAATACCTGAACCTGTACCGAGTTTACCTTGGCCCACAGATCGTCCGACATTTACTGGGTCATTCGAGCCTCAAGAAAGTCATTCTGCCCATCCCTCTGTTGCATTCGCCCGCCTTCAATCAAGAGGTGATCCAATGCAAGACTGCTCTGCTTGGGGAGCAGGGTGTCTTCGAACTGTACACAAGGCCGATCTAGCCCCTCCCCAGAGCCGGAACTGGAGCCAGAGTCATTACCATATCAAGCGGATTGATCGGAACAGCATGCAGGTAGCTGATCGTATTCCCACGAAGCGGCACGAAACCACACAACAGCATCACAGGTCCAGACCGGGTACAAAGTGATATACATGGTTTTATTAAAGAAGCCCGTCGGGGAGAGAATAAACGTCAAACCAGAATATAAGAAGGAATGAAAATACCAAAGAATTTTCATGAAGGGGATGATTATTAAAAAGTAGAAAGTTCAGTTTGGGATTTACAGATAGGAGGCGAGGTGAAGGATGATGTGTAAGTGTACGAGGATGGATTAAAGAGATGTAGAGAGAAATCCTTATATATGGCTAAGTATGTAGTATATGGTGAGGGTGAGGGTGCAGGGTGCAGGGTGTGCATTCACAGTATTCCACTGTCTTTGAGTGCGTTTTGCAATATCGTCTCCTTAACCGCTGCAAAGACCAATCTAGACATGGGTGTTAGTAAGGTGACGGCAGTAAACGGTATCCATCTCATCTCGACATTACCTTATCTGTGGACCAGGCAAAAGTGAGCAAGTGGTTCTAAAGGTTAGTGATCGGCTGTAAAACGAGAGGTTAACATGAGGGAAAAGTCACCTTGGATGTGTCGGTCGCCTGCGTCAGACTGAGGAGGAATGGTGAGCGGTATGGCGTGGGGGTTGAATGGGTGTGGTAGGAGACTTACTGGGGGTAAATATTCAACTTGGCACGGTTGGTCTGCGTGAACTTCCACAGTATGTACTTGGCAGCTTTGTTGATGTCGGCGCCACCTAGACAACGCAGAACGGATGAGTCTCGGCTATGCGGCCAAGAGGACGGTCGCCAGGGACTGACCTGTATATTCGGGAAAGTATTTCTCGAGGGGAACCCGCGGCAGCTTCTCCCGGAAGAGATCGATCTTGTTCAGAAACAGAATGATGGACGTTCGCAGAAACCATCTGCTGTTCACCACCGATTCGAAAAGAATCAGGCTCTCCGTCATACGATTCTACAATCCGCCCAATTAGAATCAATCCCAGCATGCGAGCTTGGATGCTTACCTGGCCCGACTCTTCCAGTAATACTTGATCGTATTCGCTCAGCGCGACGCAGAAGATGATCGACGTCACGGCCTCGAAGCAGTGGATCCACTTCTTTCTCTCGGAACGCTGCCCACCAACATCGAACATACTTTCCAGCCATTAGCAATCGGGGGTGAGGGGTGCGGCCAGAGTAGAGAACTTACTGTATGTTGAGTTGGCCCATGTTGAACCGGGTCTCGATGATACCAGTCGTCTTCGTACGTGCTCGCAGGACATCGGCCTCGTTGGGGATGTACTCCGGAGCGCCGATCCTTCTGATGTGAGAGAAGAAGCTGGACCAAGGTTAGGTTAGCGCCCAGTCCGTTTACCCTTTCGATCTGGATGAGACTTACTATGGTGCCGAATCCATGAGGTAGAACTCGTTCTGTCTGTCCATGAGCGACGCTATGACCGGATCTTTCCACAGGGATTCAATCCCCTCGACGAGCTCGGGGGTAAGCTTCATCATGAACGCGCCTTCGGCCTTGAAATCCTGAAGCTTCACGGCGAACTCCTGAACGAATATCGCTTAGTATCGGAAAGACACGCACGAGGCGCCAAGGGCAACCCACCTTGTTTTGGGGCTCGACGGGCTCCAGGCTTAGCTTCGTCATACCAGCCACCAGATTTTGTGCAGAGTCGACCAGATTCTTGAAGATGGTCACTCGGAACAAGGACAGCTCCTCGGTGGTATACCCGTTCTGGTGAATGATCTTCATCTGCTTCACAATGGTGGATTTGCCGGATTCTCCGCTCCCTAGCCGATCGGAACGAGGTTAGAGGGGAGGGCTCTTCCCGGGGATACGGGGGGCTGGGCCGACACTTACCTAAGAGGAGAATCTTGCACTCCTTGTTGAAGCGGCGACTGTCCTCCTCGATTCTCTTATCGATGGCAGTACTTCTCATTCGAGCCTCGCGCTCCTCTTGCGATAAGCACATGCCCATCTTGTCGAAACAAAAATAGCGATAGTCAAAGTGTGGTAAAAGTTACAACCAAGGTAGCTCAGGCAGCGTGACTAGGCTTCGGTTCAAAGGAAAAGATCGCTCAATTGAGGGTTTGGAGGGACTACTGTTGAATAAACGGGCAGCGACTCTGGTCTATTGTTTGTTGGGACTGTTCTATTTAACAAGCTAGGTACACTAGAGGCAAGGTGAAAGTAGATCAGGGCTGGGTTTCAGAGGGGAGAGCTGCGATGACGGCGGTGGCGGGGATCAACTTTTGTCTATTATCCGGGGAATGGCGACGGGGTACTCAGTCAGGTTGAGCTCACGCTGAAAGAGAGAATATGGGCAATCGAATACAGGAAAAGGAACGTAACCAAAGTCGGGATGAATTAATCAGGTCATTGATGATGATATTAATCAAACCCTCAAACCCTCAAACCCTCAGGCCCTGCATCTCGGATCAAAAAAGTATGGCAAAAAAGGACTTGTTTAAGGAATCCCGTTTTTTTCTCTTATTGGCAATGCATTGCCGGATTGTTGATGATGAAGCATTCAGCTGCAGCGTTGTGCTTCGTTTGCTTGACCGGGGCGCGGAGTATCAGCCATTGCGAGCCGGCTACCACCCTTCCACCACGATCTTCATGAATGTCTCTAGGCACGTGCATAAGCCTTCCCCTGGCTGGACTAACCTCGCTTGGGACTCGGATGCCACTGGGGAAGGCAGAGGGGCGCTTGATTTACCGGCTGAGGAAACGAATTAATCATGTCCCTGCATCCCTCCGTGACGCTGGCTTCAAGATGTTTGTACCAAGGCTTTGAGGAGACGATCGATTCGTCTGATTTGCTCCTGATTTTGCGTGCCTTTATCAATCAAACAACCACCAGTCCCTTCTGCATAATATTCCTATGGGAAACAACGCCTCCAGAGCGGCCGAGCTACAGTTTCCTGAGCTATTTGACCCCAGCTACCAGGCCCCCTGTGGCTCTGAGCCGGACATCAACACCGCCCAAGAGGTAGAGCCCAGTCTGTTTCAGTACGACCTGCTTCGGTCCCTTGGCAGGGGTGCGTTTGGAAAGGTCATGGTTGTGCGCAGTAAGCGTGACGGGAAGCTTTACGCTCTGAAGTATATCTCCAAGGCCCAGTGCATCAAACAGAAGGCGGTCAGAAACATTCTCAGCGAACGCCGCATCTTGGAAAGAGTGGAGCATCCGTTCGTATGCAATCTTCGGTGCGCCTTCCAAGATGAGGAGCACTTGTACATGCTGATGGACCTCATGTTGGGGGGAGACCTAAGGTTTCATCTGAACAGGATTGGCCATTTTTCCGAAGAAACCGTCCGCTTCCACGCCTGCGAGATTGCCTCAGGCCTGGAGTATCTGCACAGACACAACATCATTCACAGGTAATCCTAAGCCACGCGCCTCCAACCTGGATGCTGATTTCCTTTCGTAGGGATCTCAAGCCAGACAACGTGCTCCTAGACCAATGGGGCCACTGCCATCTAACCGACTTCAATTCCTCCGGAAGGATTCGCTCAGAGAAGCCCTGCAAAGTATTCGCTCTTCAAAGGCACCAAAGCTGGCCCAGCGCTTTCTAACGCCTGTCCATCAGTCTGTTATAGGAACGCACAGCTACATGGCCCCTGAGATGGTCCGGAAGGTAGGCTACAACCAGTCAGTGGATTGGTGGTCGCTGGGCGTGCTGATGTTCGAGTGTTTGTACGGCAAACTTCCCTTCAGAGGGAGGACCACCCAGAAGCTGAATGAAGCGATTGTTGCGGGCGAATGTAGGTGTTGGTGTTGAATGTGGTGCGGGTTGCCTTCATGTTCGCTAACCCATCATCGATCTGTTTTGCAGTGATGTTTCCCAAGAAATGTCCTCAGAACATCTCCATGGAGTGCTACGCCGTGGTGCTAGGGTTTCTGCAATGCGACATTCGCCGAAGACTTGGATGCGGAGAGAACAGGGTACAGAACCAGCCATTCTTTGACACCATCGACTGGGAGGCGCTGGAAGCCAAGCGGATCGAACCTCCGTTCAAGCCGGAAATCAAGCTGATCGCCAGCGATACGCTAACTCAGTTGGAGGAGGTGCTGTTCGAGGAGCCGCCTTTGACCCACAAATCCTCCAAGAAGTCCCCGAAATCCCCGAAGCCAGGATCCCCGATGGACGTCCTGCGCTCGGAATTCAAATCATTCACGCGTGACCCGCCCAAGCCACTCTGATCCATCTTCACACCGTCTATTCCACTTCATGCGCAGACACATAATAAACAACACGTAGTGACTTGGCAAAATCTATTGAGCATTTGTATTATTTTACTGCAAGTGGACTAATTTACTGGATATAGATTAAATTTCCGTTTTTTGAAAAGAAGCCATGATGCGAACAGCAGCACGTAAAGAGGGGGAAGGGAGAAGGGAGAAGGGGAGGGAGATACCGATGGAGAAACAGGGTCATCATCCGTCGACTCCTTAAACCAACTTCTTGGCTTCGAAGAACTTCTTGAGATGGCGCATTTGCCAGGCACAAGTGACTCCCAGAACAACCAATTGGATGATGGTCCACCAAACAACACGGCCGTTGGTGCTTTCGCTTTGGTCGCGGAACTCGGCCTCACGTCTCTTCTGGTACTCTTGTTCACGATGGATCTCCTCAACGCGACCGTTCAGTTCGCGGATCTTGCGAGCAATACCTAGATAGTTCCGTGAGTTCCATGCTGATGCTTTCTATGTGAGCAAATAGGCAACCAACCATCGAGTTTTTCGTCGGCTTCATAACTATCAGGCTCAGTGTCACCAAGGGTCATGTCCAAATGAAGTCTCTGCATATTCGTCGCAATGAGTGAGCGGCCTCTGGGTTGCCAATCTGTAAGATGCTACTTACGGTAACTGTGGAGGTGAACCATCCGGTGCTGTTGCTGGAGAAGCAGATGGCGTGCTGTCCAGATTCGGCAGTGGTGAAAGTGAAACGACCCAAGTGGGCACCCTTCTGGTTGATGATTCTGTGTTGTTCAGGCAATTCCTACAGATGGACGGGTGAATACAGGAATCGGGCCTGGAGAAGCTCCTAAACTGGTCTTACCTCTACAGTAATCTGGATGCCGTTGGCAGGGTTTTCCATGTATTGTTGGGCAGAGTCGTTCCATTCCTCAGACTTGTACTGACCTAGCAGCCGATGAACATGATTAGAAAACAGGAACCACGCTGTTGCTAAATCACACCCCTAACCATTGACCACAGTGTCTTTAGGCAATTCCTCAATGAAACATTTTTGCTCCGTTCCTTGCAAATAGAAGTACAAGGCTTGCGTGCTAGGAGCGAAGGTAACAAACAAGAATGTGGATACAAGGAATAAACCGAAGATTCCCAGCGACTTTTGTAGCATGATGACTGAGGGTTGTAAGGAAGAAGAGCAAACAAGCTGAGCAATGCAACTTAAACAAGCACAGCTTCAATTTTTCTAAGAAATTCAGGTGTTACCTATTCGTAACCTCGAATCTGTAATATCCAACCAGCAGAAAAACAATGGCTACTGGATTGCCACGTCATAAAATGGTAGGGAGTTGAGCGGAAACTTAAACCAAATCCATGCCCACTTAAGCGGGATTTTAAGCAGGAACGGATATCCTCAGCCCCTAGTGATTGTCAGGAAATTGTAGCACAAATCGTCGGAAGCTGTGTCATTTGGAATCAAGTTGCCGTGACAGTTTTCGTCAATGCCATCCCTGACGCCAATGAGAATCCCACCTAGTTGCTCGTAAATGGTAGCTTGGAATTACGTTACATCTTGAATGGGAAATTGAGACTTGTAATTCTGATTTGCCAAGGAATTCGCTCGACTTGGGAAGCTCGATATCTTCGGGGTAAATCCTTTTTACCCGTGAATTTTTCTACTCCACTTTGGTTCGGAACGGATTTTACTTTGGTATCTGTGAACGCTCTTCCCCGCTTATCTAGTATGAGGCTCTCTCTTGGCTCACTGGAGGCCTTATACACCAATGTCAAACAATCCTTGTTGCGCCGCTGGCACAGGAACTCCCCCGTGGAGGATCCAGATGCACCAAGACAGGTGTTTGCCAACAACCAAATAGCAAACTCCAGTTTCCCGCGGAACAAGATCACCAACACGAAATACACAGTCCTTAGTTTTCTCCCAAAGAACTTGTTCGAGCAGTTCAGGTAACGTCTGCTGGGGTGTTGTCAGGCCATTTCTACCTTACATTGCTAACGGGAATCCATTAGCCGCTTTATGAATCTCTACTTTCTGTTGATTGCCTGTCTTCAACTCAACGCCTCACTGGTCGGTTTCTTGTGATGTGTCTGCCCTCTTTAGATTTCTCGTAATAACCCATCCAATACCTATAGACACCGGTCAATCCCCTGACCACATGGACGCCGCTCATCATGATCTTCTCGATTTCCGCCTTGAAGGAGGGGCTGGATGATTACCGTCGGTACAAATCTGATGACGAATTTAACAAACGCCTCTACACCGTATATAAGAATGGCCACGGGGTCAAAGTCAGATGCCAAGACATTGGAGTTGGGGACATTGTTCGGGTATGTTTTTCGTTACTTGCAAGCATTCATGCGTTGGAAAATCGCTGCTTACCCACTACGTCGTCGCTGGCTTTAGGTTGAACAAGGGACCGAAATACCCTGCGATATGGTTCTATTGCGATCCTCGGACCTTGGACGGTACCTGCTACATTCAGACTGCCAACCTGGACGGGGAGACTGACCTGAAGACCCGAACTGCCCCTAGCCTGACGAGTAGCCTCTCCGATACCGAGGTGATCGCATTTGACGGTGTTGGTAAATATGCAGCTCACTTTATTCATGCGACGAATCTTTGCCAACTCACCAACCTGACTCAGTCCATTGTCCGCAACCCAACGGGGACATATACAAGTTCGACGCAAGACTCGAGTCATCCCCAGAGTCCGGAGAATTCTCCGCGCTGACCTCGAAGCAATTACTTCTCCAGGGAACGTTTTTGAAGAACACCAATTTCGCGTACGGATTAGCGGTGTACACCGGCAACGAGACCAAAATCGGCATGAACAAAAGAGTGCCCCCTGTCAAACTCACCAAGATAGACCGTCAAGTTGAAAGAGCTAGCATGATGATTTTTGTGATCCAGCTCTGCTTGGTGCTATTGAACGGCATCATTGGGGATGTGCAGCAGGAAAGCTATTTCAAGGGACGACACACCTATCCTGAGCGCCGAAAGCCTTTCTCGATGGTACCACTACCTCATTATTCCGTTGAGGATGCTCTTGCTGATGTCGTTGATGATCCCCATCTCCCTGAAAGTCACGCTGGTTAGTGCTTTGATTGATGCGCATACGATGGTGCGAGTGGTAATTCTTTTGGTACGCTTGACAGGATATTTGCAAGTACATGTACGCCATGTTCATCAACTGGGTAAGTGGCTTCTTGTAAGCTGAGCCTATGAGTCCACCCATACTGATCCTCCCACAGGACCTGAAGATGTACACGGAAAAGAGCGGCGGTGCCTTTGCCGCCAACACGGCAATCTCGGAGGACCTAGGCCAGATCGACTACATCTTCACCGACAAAACAGGTAGCGGAGTGCTGTTACACCACATGAGTCTGAACCGAACTGACCGTTTCCATGCCGGCGTTTAGGGACGCTCACCGAAAACGTGATGGTACTCAAGAAATGCTCCATCGGCGGGGCGATTTTTGGTCACGCCGAGGGATGCAATGATCTTCGATCCGACGAGATCCTTTTGGACCTTCTACAGAACAGCCGACTCTCCATCACTGACAAGAAACACACGCAGAAGAGCAACGAGATAGTGGACTTCTTCCGATGCTTGGCTGTATGCAACACCATCACTCCGTCGGAGGTGTTTGAGAACGGCCGTCCGGTTTATCGAGGCTCCTCCCCTGATGAGGAGGCTCTGGTGATGGGTGCCGCCGATATCGGGATCATGTTCACCGGGAAGAGTAACGATGTTGTGCATGTCGATCTGGTAGGCCGCAAGGAAGCCTACCAGGTATTGAACGTGCTGGAGTTCTCCTCCGATCGGAAACGGATGTCAGTTATTATCCGAGAGTATTCCAGCAACCCAGACGAGGCCAACAGGAAAGCGCGGATAAGATTGATAACCAAGGGTGCAGACGACTCGATGCTGCATCATTGTGAGGGGCAGGAGGAGAGACTTGAGGCGACCACAAGGCATCTCAACGAGTTCGCTCAGCTAGGTCTCCGCACTCTGATCGTTGCCCACAGAGACCTGACACCGGAGGAATACCAATCCTGGTCTGAAGAGTTCCACGAAGCGAATACCTCGTTGGAAGACCGTGACGCAAAGCTGGAGGAGTGCTACAATTCCATCGAGACCAAGTTTACTTTGCTAGGATGTACCGCTATCGAGGACAAGTTACAGGAAAACGTCGCGGAATCAATCGCGTTGTTTAGGGAGGCCGGAATCAAGCTGTGGATGCTAACAGGTATTCCGTCGATTGACTTTTACCACCACGAGCCAGCTAACATGCAGTGTCTCACCATTAGGAGATAAATTAACCACAGCTATCCAGGTATGTAAATCCCATCAATTACCACGCTGGCTCACCGGTTTAACATCTCCCCCTTTGCACGCCACCACAGATTGCCACAAGGTATCGTTTATTGACACAATCTCGTCCATCGGCATTCCTTGGCGTTAACGACGAGTGTACATTTTAGCTGTAACCTATTGTCTTCGAATCAATCCACCCTCGTTCGTTTAGAAGGAAGGGGCAAGTCAGCTGGCGAGCTGCTGAGAGATGTTGAGCAGGCGATATACCATCACCGCACTACTCTCACCTCCGGGCCTTCTCTGGAGTCACTTCACACCGATTCAGCTCACGAGTCTTATCTCTCGGTCGTCATCGATGGAAGTGCCTTCACGACCATTGCGGAGGATCAAGGTTGCAGCGAAAAATTCTTGGAGTTGTGCTTGCTTGCTCACACGGTGGTGTGTTGCAGAGTCACGCCCAACCAGAAATCCCAGATCGTCACTGCAATCAAGGAGAAGGGATTCATCACGTTGTCCATCGGGGACGGCGGTAACGATGTCCTGATGATTCAGCAGGTAACCCTAACGATCGCATTCGAGGCCCATTTTCTTCCCGTCGTGCTAACCCCGCCTCACAGGCTAATGTCGGTGTCGGGATCCGAGGAAGGGAGGGGTTGCAAGCTGCGCGTGCCGCTGATTACAGCATCACCAAATTCGAGCATCTGCAACGTTTGATTCTAGGTAAGTTGTTCGTTGTGGTGATTCTAGCCTCTCCGGTGACTAACCTCTGGGCTGGTTAAGTGCACGGAAGATACTCGCTTCACAGAACATCGATGGTCGCCCTCTATTGTTTCTACAAGAGGTTAGTTGGCATTTTGATGGGTTGCAAACAAAAGAATGGTTATTCATGAGATCCGTTCAATTGCTAGCATCTATGTCTGTATGATCCAGGTAAGCTTTGGGTCCACTAGTCATCTTCTCCACGTCCACCCACCAAGCCTGTCTTTTATGTTCCATAGATTCTGTACCAAATCATGTGCGGATTTTCCGGCACTTCCCTGCTGAACTCGTTTAGTCTGACCACCTACAACACGCTCTTCACCGAGCTTCCCATTCTGTTCTACATCTTGGACCAGGATGTCGAAGAGTCGGTGGTTTTCGAGCATCCCTCTGTTTATCAGTCAAACAATGGTCGCTCCAAGAGATTAGTTTTGAACGGCTTCTCCCCTTGGATCGTCAAGGCAATCTTCCAGGCAGTGGTCACCCTGCTATTCTGCGTGGGTATTTTCTCCAGCTGGGAGTCCGTCAGTGGTTTTGGAAATGACGGGCACGAAACCATGTCCGCCGTGGTATTCACAGTGATCATGATGGTAAGTCAATCGATATGTGCACTGTCGTCCTAAAAACTAGCCACTGATCTCTTGTGGGCAGGTGGTTCAACTGACGCTGGCTTTGGAGACGAATTACTTCACGATTTTGAACCATCTGGTGGTGTGGGGAACCATTGGATTCTACTTCGCCATATCCTATGTCATCTCCCTGGTCCCCGCGCTTGGGATGTATCACGTGATCCACAAGGTGTACGGTGAGTGGATGTATTGGTTAGCCATCACGGCCACCAGCATTGTGTGCATGATCCCGTTGTATGTCCAGAAATATGTTCAGGTTCAATACAAACCCAGCATGAGCGATTTACTTAGGGAACAGGCGTCGATCTCGCCAAGCCAGCACTCCGAATTATGGTTCCCCCTTTCCAAACTCTACTGTCTATTCCGGGGGAATCGCACCACCGCCGCCAGAAACTATCAAGTCATTCCCTAGAGAGCAATTATTTATGTGTATCATTAATTTCCCCGATGGTCCAGCTTCATTTTTGAGAATAAACACTTGTTTGACAGATGCAGTGATTGATGACGTGATGGGTCCTTGAATTACGATCATTCGTCCGATAACACCAGTAGAATCGCCCCCCCCCCTTAAACGTCATGTAGTATGTGAAAAACAGCTATGTTTATTATGAAATAGGATGAGGAGGATGGTTTGAACAGAGGCAGATGATTTAGTTCTTGAGGGATTCAACAAGAGCGATGTAGGCAGCTTGGGCTTCCTCCTTGGACATACCCTTCTTGCCAGTCCAGGCATCCCACTTGGCCTTGCCTTGAATATCGAACATACCGGGTCTCTCGGCGGTGTTGTCACCGAAGATACCTTGCTTGAAGAGAGCGTAAAGCTCAAGGAGTTGGGTGTTGGAGGGCTTGGTGGCCAAGGTCTTGACCTCTTCGGAGGCGTTGGCGAAGGCAGTCTTCAATAAAAAAATAACGGTCAACAAACCATCCTGGCGACAAAACGCAACGGAGAGGGCTACTTACGTTTCCGGTGGAGGCAGCGTCAGACATCTTGGATATAGTCATGTTCCCTTCCCTTGATGCCTCTTATTTATGCGTTTCAACAGGGATCCATGGGGTGGCGGCTTGTCCATTACGATTGGGCCATGGCTCAGCAATGGATCACCATCGTGCTGATTGGTCATCGCTGCCACAATGATAAATAGTAAAGCAAATAAAATTTAGCTACGTTCTACAGATGAACCTCCTTTCACGTGCAAGGTGATTTTGGCAAGTTGTTTAAAACTTTACCACCGACCTCGTTTCCTGCTTAAAATACTTTTCAGGTACCTGCGTGGCGCTTAGTAATCGAGGTAAGCCTAAGCCATGACGTAGATCCGGGTTGATTCGCAACCGTTACCTTGGTAAAATTCCGGATGGGGGAGGGGTTGAGCTTCTAGTGAGCGTTCATCCCTGAATCGACGATCACCTACCTGGCTTCGGCAAACAGTCAAGGAAGATAAGGTGAAGGCACAGGGATTAATTTTAATACTTGACGCTTCACTGAGCCTGTGTTTCTGCAGGGTTGGCAGAAAATTAAAAGCCCATCTTTCCTGGGTATCCGTCAAGCTGCATTGGATACTATGGCGCAGACGAGGAAGAGTTGTGTTCATGCACCAACGGTGGAGACTGGCTGATTCACTAGGTAGTGTGTGGAGAAACTTCTGTGCTCCTTGATTTAAGGTCCACAATCCTGGACCAGAGTTCGGCTCTATGCATCTCTCCGACTAACTCAGGGAACAGAGCTGTAGGATGCGTGAAATACTGCAATCAACCATTGAAGGATTCGGTCGTTCACTATATATAAACCTGTCTACTCTCACTTCCATGGAATCCATCACGATAGAGCCACATCTGGCACTAGCAAATCCATCAGCACTATGACACTTCTACCAATCGATATGGTTATTGAAAGGCAAAAGATCAAAGATGTTGACACTGAGAACAGCTACAAGCTACCTCCCCTGCGGCCATACAAGTGCAATGTATGTCACAAGGCATTTCTACGCCTTGACCATCTGAAGCGGCATACCGTTCACACCCACCTAAAAAAGCCCATGGCTGAGAAAGCGGCACATCGAGCGCCTTCGACCAGTCTGCTAAGAGGCCCCAGGACAAATCAAAAGCTTTCACCTGCCCACGCTCGCAATAGAACACACCATCCGTATCTTTCTTCCTGTTCATATATCAAACCTTTGGAGCCCCAGTACTCCACAAGAGGGTCGTTTCAACAGTACTCGTATTACACAAAGCTCCATTTCATGGAAACGTCGCTTGTACACGTGCCTGTGAGAGGTGGTGTCCAACTAACTGGTGTAGCTGCGCCTCCTTTACACTTTAACGAGAGTACCTCTTGCTACCATGGCAATCCCATCCAAAGCTCCCATTGCTCGTACAAGACAAACGAGAGTTCTGTCTCACTGCATCCCCAGTCACGAATGTTACCCTTGCCACACTCGCCATATAGAAACCTTGCTTGAATCACTCACAATAGATATACATAGAATAAAAATACCTCACTGCCTACTACTTTTCAGAGCGTTCTCTCCTGAATGACTCCTTCGTAAACTGATTCAACCAAATCCAGATTTATTTCTCTTCAAAGGAGTTGACAACCCGGATCAACCTGGACAAACCCAGGCTTAAGGTTTCCCATGGAATGCTAAAGGTGATCCTGAAATAGCCCGGCTCCGAGGAGTGAAACGCCTCCCCCAGCGAACTGTAAACCCCGTTTTCAAGGAATGCATTCCACAATATACGCTCGGACTTCTCCAGCCCATGGGTGGTTGCAATCCTCTGGATGGTGCTTGTGAAATCGGTCCAGATAAAGTGACCTGCTGTGCACGGGTGATATTGAATCTGATTCCGCTCGAGCAACTCCTGTGTCTTGGTGTAGTTCTCCAGCAGGCGTCGCTGATTCTCCTGGATAAACCAGTCCACCCAAGTGGTGTCCTTTAGTAGCTGGCACATCAGGTGATCCGACGTGTTGGGGATGGCGTTGAACATGGAGAGTGCCTGCAGCGTTTGAACCACCTCCGGGTTGAACGGGGACATCACGATACCCACCCTTAAGCCGTTCATGCAGAAGTCCTTGCTAAAGGACCAGATGAAATGTACCAGCTTCGGATCGATGAGGTCTGATAGGTTCGGGATGGATAGGAGTGATGTGAATGGTGTTTCCTCACTGTCACGTTTAAACCAGCTTAACCCGTAGATTTCATCCGAGATCACGTGAATCTGGTGCCGATTCGCGAAGCGCAATATCTCTACCAATACCTCGGCCGGGTAGCATCTGCGGGCTTGGGTAAGTATGGGATTTCGCCAATCTCTAGGATAAGTCTTACCTCCCCAACGGGTTATGAGGGTTACATAAGAGTATGGCGCGGACCCGAATCCCTTCCCCCTTCGCCTTGCTTATTGCACACTCCAATCGATCGATATGATCCATTTGAAACGGGTCAGTCCCATTCAGATCCACTGGAACCACCTTCGTTTCCGCATGCGCCGCGAAGTCATAGTCAAACCCACCTGATGTAAACGCGGAATGAGTGATGGTGTACGTGGGTGTTGGCGAGGGATTTACCATAATACGGAGTGGTGATTAGCACTCCATCTCCAGGATCGGATATGATGTAAGCCAGCAGGTCAATAGATGGGCCAGCGCCATTGTGAACGGTGATGTGGGAGGCTTGAACAGGAACTGCTGGGTTGTAGTGCCGATTGAATAGCCCCGCAAGGAGGGTGCGAAGCTCCAACGTTCCACACATCATGCCATAATTAAAAAACTGCCCATATACAAGGGGGGGGGGTCAGTGATTGGATTTGGAGGCCAACATGCAACAGCAGTAAGTACCTCTTTTTCTAGCGTCAAAACTGGTTTTAGCTGATAGGAGACGAGCTGGTTAGTGCGAATGGAGATACACACGCCGAGTAGAATAGAGGGTACCTTCTGCAGAAGCTCCTCGTGCATCAGGGAGTTTTCGGCAACCCCGATGTTGATGATTCCTTCAGAGTTGGTATTTACATTGTAGGGGTTGGCCATGTATCTCAGACCTCCCTCGATAAGTGGTTTGGGCACCTGGTGTACATGTTTCGAGCGGTCGGATAGATATTTCATGGAGATGGCGGTGGTAGAAAGATTCTTGTACCGTGAGGTATATCCCACGCTTCTATATAACCGCATTCGCAGTCCCGACTCTATTTATTAAAGGTGTCTAGAAGTGAATCCGAAATCCTCCCAATGGCCACTTTGCTTCACACATGGATAATTTATCTACCAAGTTTAGTTGCCTATATATTCGCCACCACGCCTTTGGAGCAACTTCCCTCGACGCGATTAGCTCTCAGGAAGTTGCCTGAGTCATGCAGTCAAGAATGGTGGCTAAATCTTACGCAATATGGTAAAACCTGGTGGATAGGATATGATGCGAGCCAAATGATTCATCTAGGTCTTTCCTAATTTATGCGCATATCCGTTATGCGGAGACTTCCATTATTAATCCTCATCGTACCCACAGAACGTAAGCGGTGACATGGTGGGAATGCCGGCCTACCAGAAACCAAGATAAATGAACCCCGCTTGTTGAACCCATCCGCTCACAGTGACAAGGAGCCTAATTAATTCGTCCTCAATTCGTCCACCTCCAGGTGATTACAAATTCCAGATTGAACCCAGCTGTACCGCTCCACCTATTTATCATTGTAACTCACCGAATGAGCTTAAGCGGTGGTGGTATTGAAATACCTGCATGCTCTGGTTAACATTTGTATATCCATCCTCTGAAGCAACCAATCCGAAGTCACGCAGATTCCGTTCCGGATCCAACCATTGCTGAACATGTGACTTCTAAATCATTTCAGAAGGGAAGATACCGGGAGGAAATACGGGCCATCAAATCTGATGAGATTGTGAAACTGCCAGGCCAAGCGCGACCCAGCACCTCCCCAAGATTCTATTCTACGCAAGCGAGGCTAAGAAGGGGAGCCTTGGTCTGAGTGGGGATTTCGGTATGTTGCGGAATTCAATTAGACCGTTCAATAACAACACAATACGACACCTATTCCCACGGCCAATGTCCCTGCAATCCGAATGAATAGCAGGCACAATGCACCAACATCCCCATCTCTTCCAAATCAGGTCCGTTGGACCCGAGCACGGTCCAATAACATCGCCATACCACTCGAAAGTACAGGCATGAATGATGGTGACGAAGCATGGCCCATCGAGCGTCCTTATCGAGGAATCGAGAGAGATTGAAACTCCGCGACCACCACCTCACAGTGCAAGATCGTATTTCATCACAGCCTGAAACAGGTACCTTCTTTCGTAGAGCTCGTGTCACTGGTGCGAGACGCGGTGGAATTTCATCCGTTTGTACCACACGGAGCCATCCAAAATAGTATCTCAGGTATTTTTCTCCTCTCGATGCGATGGTTTGTTTTCAATCCACCAGAAGATCGTTGCCTTTGCTCGAGGAATTTCAAAGTCACGGTGACCTGTGTGCCCAGATCAGTGATGCCATAGGCCAGATTGGTACCAAAGGCCCCAACATCAACAAACTCCTGAGATGGATGCGGTGCATGTATTTGGAAGTATAGGTCTAGAAGCTGCTACCAAGTTGCTCAAGGCTCAATCCTGACAATCTTAGCCAACTGATTCCCCACCCTGCCTGTGAATAGATATGAGTAACCACGCCACGGCTGTCCTTAGGATTCCTGGGTGGGATGCCAATGTGCAAGTGATGTATTGGAAGTGGTACAACCGAGCCAGGATCCCGTTCAAAATCCTTCTCGAGCAGTAGGTAAGGCTTGCGCACAACATGACTGCTGTGGCACAGACGGCCCAACCTTCATGTAATCGTCGCCTCACGTATTTTACCAGTTCCAGACGACCACAACAACAATCAATAGCGACCACGATATCCCTCAATATAACTGTTTATATGCATGATGCCATCGGGAGACCAATGGTTCTCTACTGTCCAGCTTGAAGACAAGGTTTAGGTATGTACAGCCGACCAATCACCGTCGCCAGAGTTTTGACATTTTCGGTTAAACAATTTAATTAAATCTAATATGGGTGTTGTTGGATTCAGGTATGAAGAAGCAAGGGTACAGAGTTTGCGGTATGCTCTTGGTGATACCTATTTGCTGCCCCAAACCAACCTCGTGATGGTCCATTTGTGCTCAGCAAAATACCAACCACAATATATAGGCCCATTCCCTAGAATCGACCCAGCTTGTCTTTCCCCCCGCTTTTCTGTTTAAAAGGTGTGCATTCCTGTGTTGCCAAGAATTGAGGCCGGTGTTGGCTCTAATATCCTTTCCATAGCCCTTCCAGGCCTTCGGCTCTAGGCCTCTTCTATGATAGAATTAGCGTATAACTTTCCACAACCTTCTATTATATTATTGGTAATTTCAGTTACACGCTCTCCCTTTGTTGAATACCCACACCGAGTTTCCCCCTCCCTCCATCCCCGGGCATGATAGAAACACCGATAATTCAGCTCATTATAGTCTCGTCGGTGTGCTGCTTTGTGGTTGGAACCTACAACATCTATTATAGCCTAGGCGACAATTCCTCCATTTCGATCTGGGCAAACATATTCCTTTACGCATCCTTCTCCATATGTTCCATCGTGTCCGGGAGTGTTCATAACCTCCTAGGCCCACGTATTAGCACGCTGGTGGGATGTGTCCCGTACATCATATACGTATGCTTCCTCTGGATCTATCGCGATATCGACGTCGCCATACTTCCGGTGATAGGCGCAGTGATCCTGGGTGCTGGCGCATCGCTGCTGTGGACAGCGGCAGGCACCATTGCAATGGCCTATCCCATGGAAAGTCAAAAGGGCCGCTTTTTCGGGATCTTCTGGATCATGCTCAATCTTGGCTCCCTTATTAGCGGTTTCCTACCCTTCTTCCCCATCAAGTCCAATTACGTGACCATAGGATTTCTGTGTCTAATGGCTTTCGGCTTATGTCAAAGTTACTTCCTGGTTTCCCCCAGGCGGGTCATTCGGGAGGATGGATCCCGGGTGACCAGCAAAAGCAGGTTCGATTTCAAACACGAGATTCGCCAGATCCCAAAGGCCCTCTTGAACAAGAGCATCCTCCTGCTTTTCCCAGTGTTCTTCTACTCGAACTTCTACTACAGCTACCGACTGGGCCACTTCACTCACGAGCTGTTCTCCGAGCGCACGGTTGTCTTCAACATCGTCAGCTACTGGGCCTCCCAGATGCTAGGTGCGTTCACTTTTGGCCAATACCTCGATAACCCGCTGTGCACCAGATCCAAAAAAGCCAAGCTGGGCCTGCTGTTCATCGGCTTCTTTTCCACCGCAACATGGATTGGCTGTCTGCTGATGGAGTTTCGTTATCCCGACGCGGCCACTGACCCGGACTCGCGTCTCGACCTGCTCGATGACTCGTACAACTCATCACTTGTCCTGGTGCTGCTAAGCGGCTTCTCCGACGCCACCGTTCAAAGTTGGTGCTACTGGATGATGGGGGCTATGACCAACGACTCGATGGTCCTTTCACGGTATGCCGGATTTTACAAGGCGATGCAGAGCGGGGGCACCGCAGTGGCTTGGTATATCAGCTTGCTGGGGATTCCCCAGAAAGCATGGGTGGTAACCATCATTCTGGTGCTGTACATCTCCCTGGGAGCCGCCTACATGTCCACGAGATATGTGACCGACACGAATTACCACCTCACCGCCCACACGGATCTGTTCGACTGTCCCAATAACCACACCTTCCAGTCCGAGACATCCTAAGAACAATAAATATAGAAATGCCAAATAACATCCGCATCTCCCAGACACCCAGGCATATATGCATGAATCCGAGGAACTTGATTTGCCAGCGAACGCCGAGGCCAAATCAACCGCGACTTCTGGCAAAGGGTGGGGAATTTCCGTGGGCTTAGTCCGGCTCTGATGAGCACATCACTCAGACCGGGTCCACGTCTGACTCGTGTCCATTCCATCCAGTCACCGTTTCCTGCCACTCCTGTTTCACATATTTCGTATATCCCGTGTACGTGGGTCCCTCCGTTTTCAATAAAATTCCTTCGAATATGCTTGGCGTAAGTAGTACTCACGACGGTTCGCCTGACCTTAGCCCGAAGGTAACCAGGTGGTTTGCGTGGCTGCCGACTTCTCCAGCTAACTTTAATGTACTTCTGACTAGCCTGAGGAGGAGGTCATAGAATCCAGGTCGAATGAGGGGAGGTTTCAGGTAAGCTTCCTGGTCGTTAGGAGCAGGGTAGAGAGGACACCGTTCAAGTAACCTTATATTCGGACCTTTCCACAGTCGAAACCTCCAGCAGATGAGGGTTCCATTCAGGCCGCCAACCCTCCCCAAGAGAAAAGCGCTCAACCCGAGACTAGCACTTCTACTACGACGGGAACCTCCAACAGTTCCGCAAACGAAACCAAAGCTCTGACCGAGCGGCAAAAGGTAGGCCGGCTTTGGCGTGGTGAGGAGGTGCTAGCAAGAGTTCGCCACTTGGGACTTACGGGTTGAACGCATAGGCTATGCTGGAGTTGAAACGCGAGACAGAGGCAAGTCGGCTGAATCGGCTGAACTACCTTCTGGAGAAATCCACCCTGTACTCGCAGTTCCTCACTCAGCGCCTGGAGAAGGAGCAGCAGGAGAAGCGGGAAAAGGGGAGCCTGGAGGAGACCGACTCGCTATCGAGCCGAAATCTCCTTGGTGAGAAGAGGAAATATGAGGAGGGATCGTCGGCCCCGGATCATACGGATGAGGTATTTGGCCACAGTTATTCTCATCCGGTTCATCATCATTGAGGATTCCCACTTACAGGAAAATACTAAGCGAGCCAAGGGCGATGAGCTAGCGGAGCCTGAAGAGGCAACTGCCACCAGAATCATCAACGGCCAAACCGTGTCCTCGAGACAACCCATCCTCGTCACTGGCGGGATACTGAAAGATTATCAACTGGCCGGGTTTGAGTGGTTAGTCTCTCTGTATGAGAACGGCTTGAATGGTATCCTGGCCGATGAAATGGGCCTTGGCAAGGTAGGCTCAATTCCATAGAGTTGCTGATTCGCAAGCTTACTGCGCTCTCCTATCTAGACCCTGCAAACCATCAGTTTCTTGGCCTATCTACGGGAGCGTAATGTGTGGGGCCCATATCTTATCATTGCTCCGATGTCGACCCTTGCAAACTGGGTAAGCGAATTCAACAGGTAGGTACACGGTTGGCTGTGCCACTGTAACGAAGCCGTTCCAACGTTATCCCATAGATTCACTCCTACCATTCCCGTGCTGCTTTACCACGGGTCCATCGAAGAGAGGGCTCACATGAGGCGTAAACGGATGGGCAAGCTTGGGGAAACGTTCCCGGTCGTGGTGACCTCGTACGAGTTGATCATGAACGATCGCAAATACCTCCAGGTGGGCTCGGTTCCACCTCTCTTTCTCGGCCCGGCCTAACCAGGGATTTAGAAATACGCCTGGAAGTACCTGGTCATCGACGAGGGTCACAGAATCAAGAACATGAACTGCAAGCTTGTCCGAGAGCTGAAATCCTATCATAGCGCGAATCGACTGTTGCTTACCGGAACCCCTTTGCAGGTTAGCTCTGGTGAATGCATTCCGGCGGACACCCGTACTCACCCCACTTCCCCACAGAACAACCTCCTCGAGCTTTGGTCATTGCTCAACTTCCTGCTCCCGGACATCTTCGACAGCGTGGAGATCTTCCAAAGTTGGTTCGACTTCAACGATCTCAACGAGAAGAAGGGGAAGGAGAAGGTGATCAGTGACGAGACGCAGCACAACATCGTCTCCAAGCTTCACCACATCCTTAAGCCGTTCCTGCTAAGACGGTTGAAGTCGGACGGTAGGGAGCTTCCGTTTGTACCCATCGTTCACTCTCCTCCGTCAGCCACTAACCTATCCTCGATCAGTGGAATTCCAGTTGCCCAAGAAACGGGAGTACATCCTGTACGCCCCCATGACCTCCAAACAGAAGGAGTACTACGACGCCATCTTGAACGGACAGATCCATAGCTTCCTCAAGAAACGTATGCGGATCGCCGACACCGAGCCCGATCCAGAGGAGCAGGCATTGCACGAAGGTGAGTCTTCCTTGTAGCCCCTCTGGTATCCCCAATCTAGATCGCTGACGTTACCTACAGGCCGAGGCCATCGCAGATCAGCTACCAAGAATACGAGCTACGCTGAGGTATCGGACGATGAGTATTTCGACCAGGTTGAGAACATCGAGGAAGCCGAGACGGCAGAAATGCCTGCGCCGAAAGACGGTGAGTCGGTGATGAGCTTGAGTACTACACGTACTAACCCAATGTTCCCCGCCCGACGCCAGCACCGAATCAGAAAGCCTTCAAACACATGAAATTGCAAATGATGATGATGCAATTGTGCAAGGTATGCAACCATCCGTACCTGTTCGACGGTCCATACGATGACCAAACCGGCTACCTCAATGTCACCCCAGACATCCAACACTCCAGCGGGAAGATGATCCTGCTGGATCAGCTGCTCACCGCCTTGATCGCCCGGGGGCACCGGGTGCTGGTCTTCTCCCAGATGACCAAGATGCTGGACCTCATCGAGGACTGGCTGATGCTCATGAAGAAGTGGAGGTGCTGTCGCATCGACGGTCACATCCACCAGGAGGAGCGTCGCGAGCAGATCCACGAGTTCAACACCGACCCCTCGATCGAGGTCTTCCTGCTCAGCACGCGGGCCGGCGGGTTGGGGATCAACCTGACCGCCGCGGACACCGTGATCCTGTTCGACAACGATTGGAATCCCCAGATGGACCTTCAGGCCCAGGATCGGGTGCACCGCATAGGCCAGACGAAGCCGGTCGTCGTGTACAGGTTCGTCACCTCGAACTCCGTCGAGTCCCAGATCCTCGACCGGGCCAACAGCAAGAGAACCCTGGAGAAGTTGGTGATCCACAAGCGGCAGTTCAAAGGGGCCCAGGCCAAGTGCCAGTCGAGGATCAACCTGGAGGATCTGCTGGAGATCCTGGAGCATGCGGACGAGAGTGCCAAGGTGATCCACCACGGCGGGGATGTGCTGTCCCCCGAGGAGATGGCCCTCATCCTCGACCGCTCCCCCGAGGCCTACGAGAAATCCACCTCCCTCGACGTGGGGAATGGGTTCAGGCAGATCGTCACCACCGCGGATGAGCAGAACGACGCCCTGGGTGGGATGTAGGGGGGATTGGATGTAGGCAGGGGTGGACATATAACAATAAAGTTCTTCGATTGACCAGGCTGACTTGTACGCACTTCCATTTGGGTGCTTGGGATGCGGATCACCATCTAGTCTACAATTTGGCTTCACATGATTAGCCAGCTGGGTGGGATCCTCCATCACATTGAGATGGTCAGGAGTTAGTTTGGCCAAAATATGGTAGAATAGCATACCAGGTAGATCCTACTGGTGGTCTCCCAACAAAGCAGGCCATTCACTTGCCACTTTGTTGAGTAATGAGGAACACACTTGCTCTGGAAATTTTCTTCTGAGCACCTTTCATTAAACCAAGTAGAATGGTGACATTTGTGCAATGCTATGTACTCCTGCTATGCATACAAACTAGGCCTGATTGATGTAGTTCTCCCGCTTGCAAAAAACTTCATTGATTCACTGTGTCAGCATTTTCTCAAGTACTTCCCCTATCAAAATACTTCTGATGGTCCAGTCAAAAGGCTGTCACTAGATTTAAATCCAGTGACCAAGAGGTATTGATGCTGTCAGGACATCATGTAAAAACTGTAGGAAAAAAACTGCACCTCAGATTTCCCAAAACACTTGGTCAAAATTTCTCATCTCAACAGTCCCCAAGTTGCTTTGACCAGTTCTCAGCCATTTCTCTCTGCTTCTGATCCTGTACACTCAATCCTCTCCTACATTTGTGTACATTGTTTGGCTGTTGCCTCTTTTCCTCACTCCTTGCTGACTTCAGTGGAGCCCTTACTTTTCATGCACATGGATTGGTTGATCTCTTTTGAATATTTAGATGTGACTCAGTTGTAGATTGTACTGACTTACACAAGCCCCTATACCCAACACTAACATTAAACCCAGCCTCAAACTCAACAAGTAACTCCATTGAAATCCACCATTCAATAGGCACCTCTGCCTTAATGTCCTTCCTCTATGAAAAATAATTTGGTCCCATGGGTGGATCCAATCCAGATCAGCCATCAAGATCCCATCAGGAGACTGCAATAATACTGGCAGCTTGGAATTAAGTATTGATGGCCTCATTGCAAGTCTCCAATGGCATTATCATGGCAGTATTGTGGCCTACAGCTAGTTCTGTACAATGCAACTGTACCAATTTACCAGATGGTATTTCCTTTTTCTACCTCCCCTTGTGTAGTTTGTATGTTTCACTGTAGAATCACCCCTCTTTATTTGCTTACCCACAACTACCTTGGGTATTCCACATGTAGTTTGCATCAAAAAATACTATGGCCTCCTGCTTACTAACCTCTATAAACATGCACACCTGCCTCAATTGACATACTTCTATTACCTCAAATCTATGGCTTTTTGGTGTGATACTTGCTAAGTTGCCATATATCTTGCACTGCTGGTAACATATACATCTTGCAAACATATGCTTGGTTGTTGCTACTTCTGCCATGAATACCTCCTGAATATCTGCAAAGAACTTCTTACCTACTATCTGTTATCAAGGCTACTGCAGAAGGACTCAGTTCAGGTTTGACAATTCTGGATGCAAGATCACTGATCAAAATGGTGCCCATATTGCTTTGGGCATCAGAGATCAGAACCTTTACAAGTTGACTTATATTCCATCATATTTGGAAGCCAATATAAGTAACTTAAATGAAGAAACACCAATGCTTTGGCATAGGAGATTTGGGCACATCAATTTTGACTATTTGTACAAAATGATCAAAGATCAGCTAATTTCTGGAGTAAAAGTTGATTCCCCAGCTAATTTGGAGCACTGTGAAGCCTGCATATATGGGAAACAAGCCAGACAACTGTTCAAGAGCTCTGGGTTGATCAAAACTAAGAAAAAATTAGATCCAATTGACTCAGATCTGTGTGGACCTATGCAAAATTTATCATTAGGTGGGATGAAGTATTTAATCACCTTTATTGATGATTATACAAGATACACATGGGGCTATTTCATGGAGAGAAAGGAAGAAGCTCTGTCTAGGCTCAGGGAGTTTAAAGCCATGGTGGAGAGAGAAACTGGTGAAAAAATCAAGAAAATATGCTCTGACAACGGTGGAGAATGTACCTCAAAACTCTTCATCCACTACTGCAAAATTTATGGGATAAAGCAAGAGACTACTGTACCATACTCCCCACAGCAAAATGGAGTAGCAGAACATGCTAACAGATCAATAATTGATATGGCAAGATCTACGATCCATGATCAAAAATTATCCTATGATTATTAGGTGGAATCAGTTGCCACTGCTCTATATCTTAAAATAGGAGTTATAACAGAATACTTCATAATTCTACTCCATTTGAAGCATGGTATGGATATAGACAAAGTGCAGAATATCTAAGAATATTTGGTTGTACAGCATATGCCAAGAAACTGCCCGGAAATCAGTCAAAATTTGAGCCAAAAAGTGTAAAATGCTTATTTTTGGGCTACTGCAATGAGAGTAAAGCATACAGACTCTATAATACCAAAGCAAAGAAGCAAATCAAGTTCAGGGATGTGTTGTCTGATGAAAATTCAAATTTTCACAAAAAATTGAATCAGATGATGACAAAAATCTGGTCTCCAATCCACCAATTGTCAGGATTGAATCAGAGCAAAACAATGTAAATCTTTTCACTCCAGAGGACTCTATAACCATGGTTCAGCCAGAATCAGTGCCCTGGAATATCCCAGAAGTGATCATTCCAGTATCAAATGCATGGTGATCAAATTGGACAAGAAATAGCCCAAATTACTATATCAATGAGGGTACAAACTTAGCCTATGCCTATTCAGTCCATATTGATGAGCCCCAGACTGTAAAAGAGGCCCTAAATAGCCCTCAGACAAAGTTTTGGAGATCTGCAATGACTGAGGAATATCAGGTCCTGATGGAAAATCTAACTTGGAACTTAGTCAAATTACCAATCAACCAAAATAGATGGGTCTTCAAAATAAGATACAAGGCTGATGGTACAGCTGAAAGATACAAAGCAAGACTTGTAGCCAAAGGATACTCTCAAACAAAAGGACTTGACTATACTGAGACTTCTGCACTGGTAGCCAAGTTTAATTCCATCAGATTAATATTGGCTATTGCAGCCAAATATAAGTTTTTTATTCATCAAATGGATGTAAAAACTGCATTTTTGAATGAAGAAATTGATGAGGACATGCATATGGACCAGCCTGATGGGTTTGTTGACCAAGATAACCCCATTTGGTCTGCAAGCTTAAAAAGTCACTATATGGTCTCAAACAATCACCAAGAGCCTGGAATTGCAAGATAGATTCTTATTTGGAATCTTTGAGTTACAAAAGGAGTGATGCTGACTATAGTATATACTATAAGCCAGATAGAGCAAATCCAGTTCTATTAGCTCTATATGTGGATGATCTTATTATAGCCACCAATAACCTAGCAACATTGGAAGAGACTTAATACTGCCTATCTAAAAAGCTCAAGATGTCCATTCCAGGAGAACTCAGTTTCTACTTAGGGATTAAGTTCTCCATAGACAGAAGTACCCAGACTATTACCCTAAGCCAATCCAAGTATATTCAAGATATACTAAAGAAGTACCAAATGGAAGACTGTAAACCGGCAGCTACACCAATGCAGACAAACCTTAACTTGGTAAAAACTCAACCAAATTAAGAGAGTTTGGTGCCATCTGAAAGCCCTGACCTTCCTTATCAATCTGTGGTCAGTAGTCTGATGTATATCATGCTTGGAACACGTCCAGATATCTCATATTCGGTGGGAGCTGTGAGCCAGCATAATCAGAACTATGGATCTGATCATATTGCAGCAGTTAGGCAAATTTTTAGGTATCAAAAAGGAGCTGCTGATATCTGCTTAAGATACACTTATAAGGATTCAGAACAGGATCTTGTGGGATACTCTGATGCCAATTGGGGACAAAATTTAGAAGACAGAAGAACTACCACAGGATGCACCTGTCTTTACTGTAAGGGAGCAATTTCATGGAACTCAAGAAAGCAACCAACCATAGCACTCTCTACCACAGAGGCAGAGCATATGGCAGCCTGTAAAGCTACAAAAGAAGCAATGTGGTTAAGAAAGCTTTTTACAGATTTAGGCCTATGTCAAAAAATGCCTATTACTTTACTTCAAGATAATCAAGGATGTATACAATTAGGTAGAAATCTGACCTTTCATGCTAGAACCAAGCACATAGATATTAGACATCATTTCATATGTGAAGCTACAGAAAATAACTTAGTTAGCTTAGCTTACTGTCCTACAGTGCAAATGATTGCAGACATCTTTACCAAACCATTAGGTAGAGACAAGTCTGAATATCTTAGGTCAAAATTAGGACTAGTCAGTATGAGCATTTGTCTGAGTTGGAGTGTTGGAAAATTGGTAATTCCACCTGAATATTCACCTAACTTAGTCACTTAGATCATTACCTTCAAATCCTAGAGAATACTGACCAAATTCCTTGTTGGGATTTACTTAGAATATTTTCACCAAAATACCAGGTACCTAGAACATGAAAATTCTCAAAGTTGTCCAAGTAAACCCAAACTTTGCACACATGTTCTTGGGACCTTCCTTAATCTATTCTACATGCTTGTTATGTCAAGACCATGTAAAAGAATAAATACTACTTTTACATTCAATAAATCATTAAGTGAAAACCACATAATCTACTTGTCCTCACAATCACTTCCAATATCTCCAAGACTCTTACAATACTCATCACATCAATCACAGACTTGAAAGTAATATTCTTGATGAGACTAGGATATGGTAGTACCTGCAACTTGACTTGTCTTCCTATCTACCCACACATCTGCTCCATAGGAAACTCCCAAAAGGTGAAGCAAGGTACAATATTCTTCATACTCCAAGCAAAATGGAGTAGCAAATAGATACAGTAGAGGCAGAGATCTACACATTCAGCATTATGTTTGTAGTGTAGCTGCTCAAATTCCATTACAATCTCCTTGCAGAACAGCTGTAGATGCATCAAGTTGGCATTGGTGATTTGCTTCAGGATAAATATTCCAACAATGTCCACATATAACTCCCAATGCTTCCAATGCACTCTTAGTAGGAATGGCTTCAAAAGGCCACTTGAATAAATACATATCCAGTTCATCCAGTCTTTGCATTTGTATTGTTGTATATGCATATGAATGTTGATTGGAGCCTGTGAGAAGTAAATAAGGTAGTGGACACTCTACAATATCCTGCCAATTCTTTCAAATTTCTCCGGTATCTCAAAGGGCTCATTTAGCTTGAAATGCCCCATGTACAACTTGGTCATCAGTATAGGGATATTGTTGAAAAGCAAATGCATTACTCCCAGTGGAAAGCTTTTGCTTGAACAGACACCCTCTATCTTAAGTATCTCCAGTTTCCAATAACTACCATATTTCAGCTGATGGCTTATAGCTTGCCAATTTTGCTGCAATTGCATGCTGACTTCCATAAGTTGTCTCTGTGGGAAAATGATGTTCTTTGTGTTGGTGTTTGGGTAATAATAATGTGTGTGAGTTATGGAGCAAGTAACCTGTATCTCACTCATTAAGCAGCAATACCATCCATTGTGCCCAGAGAAGACAGCTATCTTGCTTATGGCTGGGGTATCTTCAATGCAGATAATAATATATGCTTTTACATAACAGCCATTTACTGTCATCCCACTGGAAAGCATACAAAATGCATCCAGCAATGAATACAGGTAGCTATCCAGGTTAGACTGTGATTTAGGCCCATATACCAGTGAGACTACCATCAGATTTTTGCTCTAATACCATAAGATAGGTGGCAGATTCAGGTTGATGAGAATCCATGACCAGCAGGATTTGCTGGCAGAGTACTTGTTTAATGAGAATCCATCAAGTGCTAAAGCAAAGGTATGGTCATACATACCTTCAAAGTAGCCCTTGCTTCTTAGCTGTTGTAATGTTTGCCATCAAATATACTGGATATGTTTGTGCTTGATTGATGCTGAGTGCAGTACTTTATAGCCTTGCAATATTTGTTGGACTGCATGAGCTTCTTTAGATGGGGTATTACTAGAATATATATGGAGTGTCAATAATATCTTACCTCAATGTTGGTGGATTCCCAACAATTTGGACATGTAGCAATGGTGGCATTGTTGGATGTGAGTGCCTTGCAACTGTTAACACAAGCTGGAGTCAGGAAAGTCTCCAGGTCATATGTTGCCAGCTGCATGACAGTTGTCCACTTGTACTATGTATATAGTAAGTTACATTTTGGAATGACTTTAGCAAGAAGTAGCAGTAAGTCCTCAGAGCCCCCATTCCTGATATTAGTGGAAACATGCCACTTCTCTAGCCACAACATTACATCACTCACCAGTAGATGGACTACTGGGCTCCATAAAGTATCCTTGGCATTTGTTTCAGCAGGTATTATCTCATTGCATAAAGGGATTTGACTGGGCCCATATATGGTACTGTTGTTAGGGGAGATAGACTCAAAATCCATCAGTGTACCTTCATTGTCATAGCTATCACTCTGCATGACATATTCAGAAGGCTGAGGTGAGCCTAAAGGCATCACAAACTCATCTGACACAGTTTATGCAAGGTGACAAAGATGGCCAGGTGCCAATATAGAAGTATCAACTGGCTGGCTAGATAATGTTGGTATAGTAGTGACCAATGATTGGTCAAGTATGACCTGGGTGGCAAAACACTGGCCATGATCCTTGGAATACTTCCTATGCTGTCTGCGTGCTTCATGGCTGAGAGGCTTGCCACAATAGCCACATGGTCTTTTTTCTCTTCTCTTATGGCATTGAGTTAAAGTAGTCTTATCCATGGGGCAAACAGTTTGACCTTCAACAATGTAACACTATTATATCACTTTTTGGTCAATATTCATGTGAACTTAAGACAGTCTTGTATCTGAGACATCACACCTACATGAATGTAAGATGCAATGATGGCCCACTATAGTAAGCATTATAAATAGAGTTGTGGCACCATATACACATGTATATGTAGCACCATTTCCCCTTTGGTTTGACTCACATCCATATATATGCCGCAAAAAAATAAAGCAAAGTCATCTGGTTCTCAACCAAACCCCTCTGCTGATGGCAACAGAAGAACAGCTGAACAACAGCTTGCTTTGACATTCAGTGCAACAAGCAGGGCTACATCCAATAAAGGTCCTGTGGACAGTGTGCCCATTGAAGGTAATAATGCAGACTACTCAGGCTCTCAGTCAAGTAGGCAATTGAGAACCTCTGTGGTGCCACAAGCTGACCATTATGCTCTGGCAGATCAGAATGTAGCAAATGCGGTACCCTCAGTTGAAGATCAGCAAGTGGCCATGATAACATCACCACCACCCATATTAGCAAGTATGTTGTCAGCTCATACCAAAGCATTAATGAAGCAATTAGGTGAGTGGCTGATAGGATGGATGCAACGGCCCAGAGAAATCAGGAAATAGTCCAGAAACAGGATGAGTGGATAATACTTGTAGAGCAATCAATATCCCAGGTAGGGAAAGCAGTATCTTTGCTGCAAAGTAGGAACTCCAGTAGCTCAATATCACAGCCAAGAATTGAGCCATTTCCCAGTGTAACAGCAGAAGAACACTGTACAGTCTTTGAAGCACAACAACAGTGCCCAAAGATAAAGGCCACAGAAAAACCTATCACATCATGGGAGGGAGACAATGTGGTGTTTATACCAAAGGCTAAGAATCAAAAGACATTCAAGATCCATGAAGCTGTTGAGTGCAATAATGAAGAGTGGGCTAATATACAAGAGGCTGCCAGAAGTCTAGCATGCCATCACCATAAGGCTGGCATACCATGGGACCATCAGGAACTCAAGGCCAAACAGAATGCAATTGACTTTTTCCATGAGCATTATCCTGGATTCAAATGGGCAAACGGATTTTGGGTCAGCATTGGTGTGCTAAGAAAGTACCTTAAGAATAGCAGAAACTATTGAAGGCAGAAGAACAAAGGTGCCATAGCTAAAAACCAGTGGCTTCCTCAGGAGCCTGTTACAAGCAGGGCTAAAAGATCCAGACAAGCATTAAAGAGATGTCAGGTAGCTGGAAGAGTGCCAATTAGGGACAAGCAGGCAAACACAGATGCACCAGCACAACATTTATCAAGGAAAAAGCGTATACCACTTAAGAAGCACCCAGTCTATGTAGCAGTGAAGGACCTGGCAGGGATAAAAACCAGTTGCATTTACAGGAGCCTGTTACAACTACAGTTGAGAGCTCAAAACAAGCGGAAAAGAAATGTCAGGCTGCCAGGAGAGTGCCAGCAAGGGACAAGCAGGCCAAAACAGATGCGTCAGAGCAGAATGCATCCAGGAGAAAACATAGTTCTTTACAAGAAGCACTCAGACAAAGTAGCAGTGAAAGACCTGGCAGTGATAAAGGAAAAGGTAAAGGGAAAAATATCCACCCAACCCCAAGACATGGAGGCATGCAAAAAAACTGCAGTTCTTGCCAATTAATGCCGCAAGCCAGGAGCAGAATAAGTCCCATCATAGCCAAAAAGAATTACCAACAAGATAACAGCTGCTTTCACAAGAGTTGGAAGTGCAGCCAGTTCAGCTATACACCAGCAAGGTAGATGAGTTTGCTGAAAAAGGCAATTTGTCTACCACAGCCTCCACAGCCTCCATGGCTGACAGAGTGGAGATCCCACTGACAGACAAGACAACAACATTAAGGGCTTGAAAGACTATCACAATGCCTTCAGTGGAGTTTTGGAACATTAATAGGCACACCAAGAAGTTGTAGCACTTCTACAAGAGCAGTGCTCAAGAAAATACACGGAATATTGCAAGGATTTATTGCAAAGACTGGCAGATGAGAAACTATACCTTGCAGTGCCGGCTGAAGACCAGGACATGTGGGAGCCAGTGAATGAACAGTGGCATAATGCTGTTGGGTTCCCGCCAAAGTTGTGGAACCAGAGCATACAGCAGAAATACTTATTGAGTGGTGGATTTTAATGGAATTACTTGTTGAGTATGGGGTTGGGCTTAATGTTAGTGTAGGGTATAGAGACTTGTATAAGTCAATATAATTGGCAATTGAGGTACAACTGAAGTTTCAACAGAAATAAATCAATTTGAATGCATGAAAAGTAAGAAAAATGGTAGAATCAGGAAGTAAGGAGTGTGCAAAAGAGTCAATAGCCAATCAATTCACACAAACGTAGGAGGCAATAGAGTGTCTGGGATCAAAAAGTGAGCAAATTGGCAGGGAACCAATCAAAAGCCACTTATATATTGTTGGAATGAATAATTTTGACTAAGTTTGTTGTGCAATCTGGGGTGCAATTATTTTTTAACACTCTTTGGACAGTTTCCCCGTGAGATCAGTACCTCTTAGTCACAGGACTTTATATTTGTGATGGCCTTTTGACGCAATCATCTCAATGATTTTTCATAGGGGACACTGCTGGCCTCTATGCCAAACTGGAAAAATGTGAGTTTGACCAGAAAGAAGTTGAGTTCCAAGGCTATCTTATAAGCTTAAATGGAACAAGAATGAACCCCAACAAAATAGAAGCCATCCAATCCTGGCAAACTCCCTGTTCTGTAAAAGAAGTTCAATTCTTCTTTGGATTTGCCAACTTCTACCACAGATTCATTGCCAACTACTTGAAGATAGCCACTCCCTTGACAAAGCTCACCTAGAAGATGCTTCTGACTTTGCCCTTGGTGCCATCCTTTCCAGGTATGATGATAAGATTGTGCTAGACCCTACTGCATTCAATTCCCAAAAATTTACTCCAGCTGAAGTAAACTATAATATCTATGACAAGGAGCTACTTGCAATCATTGTTGCCTTTGAACAATGGAGACACTACCTTGATGGTGCAGCTCAAAAGATAAAGATCTTTTGTGACCACACAAACCTTGAGTACTTTACCACCTCAAAGTATTGAACCAGAGACAAGCCAGATGGTCCCTCATCCTGTCTAGCCTTGACTTTGTCATCACCTATAGACCTGATGTGAAACAAGGAAAACCTGATGCTCTGTCTAGAAAGATGGAGCATTCCCTTGAAGAAGGGATGATGCCTGTTGGCAAATGAAAAGCCCTATACTCAACAATAGACATTTTGAGCTCCTTGCAACTCAGTCCTCCAGTGTTATAGCTCCTCTAGTCCTTGAGAAAGTCAAGATCAACCAAGCCACCAACTCCACAGTGGCAACAATCAAGAAATGCCTCAAGTCTCCCACTCACCCACTGCCCAAGTTCCCAAACCTTCAGCACCTAAATCTAGTCATTGACATCATCTATCACCGGCACCAACTGCTTGTCCCACACCTTGATACCCAGTTAGATATCATCCATTCTTGCCATGATGCAATGGCTGCAGGACATTTTGGTACTGCCAAAACTATAAATGCAATCAAGAGGGACTTCTGGTGGCCCAAGATGATATCCCTTGTCAAGGAATACCTTCAATCCTGTGACACATGTAATTGTGCAAAATCTACCTAACACCAGCCATATGGACTTCTTCAACCCTTGCCAATTCCTGACTGGCAATGGAAGTCAATTTCAATAGACTTCATAACCAACCTCAGAGTCTAACCAATTTAATTCAGTCCTGGTAGTGGCAGATAGACTCACAAAGATGGCTCACTTCATTCCCGGCTCCAAGAATATTGATGCCAAGGAGAGTACTTACCTAGTAATCAAGAACATTTTCTGGCTCCATGTTATCCCAAGCAACATTGTATCTGATAGAGAACCCCAGTTCATATCAAAATTCTGGAAATACTTCATGCAATATTTTGGTGTGCAGTCAAGCTCTCAACTACTTTTCATCATTAGTCAGATGGTCAGAGGGAGAGAATTAACCAGATTCTTGAACAACACCTCCAGTACTATATCAAATATCAGCAAGACAACTGGACCCAGCTGCTACCACTTGCAGAATTTTCCTACAACAACTCATGTCAAAATGCATGAAAGGCATTTGAAGACACCTACTAGTCATGTTCTGCTGCTAAGAAAGTGTATCTTGGACAAAAATTCTAAACTACAAAAATGTTACCAGGCAAAGAAATGAAGTCTACATCTAATTAACAGATTTAACCTGTTGTTGGTGAGATGGAATCTGTGGGTGTACTAACTACTGATGAAGATATAATATTTACTATCCTGAATAGTCAGACATATGTGCTTCAGGGCCTTGTATAAGTCCTAGAGTCCAGAACTGAAGATTTGCCCTAAAATTATATATATGGAAAGTTCTTGAATGAAGAGTGAAGAAACTCATGTGCCAATAAGAAGGAAAAAGAAAATGTGTTAATAAGCAATGATAACCTGTAAACAAGGTACTCAGGACCCTTTAAAGGCTACAGCAACCTGTTTTGCAACTACTGCCAATAGAGAGGATATGCATCAGACTAGTGCCTTAAGAAGAGTTATAATCTGCAGAAAAAACCTGTATGGGAATGTGACTGCAACAGAAGATACTCTACTGTATCTGCACTAAATATGACCAGAAACAGGGATTCTCAGAAGTGGTATATTGACTGTGGAGCATATCAACACTTTACACACCAAAATGAGCTTTTTATTCAATAGCAAGAAATTCCAATTAAGAAGGCTCTCATGGGTGATGATAGAACACTCAATGCTGTTGGAGAAGGAACTTTTCATGTAAACCTTAGAAGTAGTGAAGGAGGCCATACACTTGTTTCAAAAGAAGTACACCATGTACTAGAAACAGTCAAGAACCTACTATTGGTAAGCAAGGCCATTGCAGAAGGACTCAGTTTCAGTTTTGACAGTTCTGGACACAGGATCACTGATCAAGATGGGGCTTTAAGCATCAGATATCAGAGTCTATACAGGTAGAATTTTATTTCATCATATCTGGGTGCCAATAAAGTTACTTAAATGAAGAAACACAAATGCTTTGACACAGGAGATTTGTATAAATCAATTTGAGTATTTGCCTTTGGATGGATGTAGTATTTAATCACTTTTATTAATGATTATACAAGATACACATAGATTCACTTCATGGAATAGATGGAAGAAGCTCTGTTGGAGCTCAGGGAGTTTAAAGTCATGGTGGAGAGAGAAACTGATAAGAAAGATCAAGAATATAAAATCAGATAATTGTGGAGAATTTACCTCAAAGCTCCTCATCCACTTCTGCAAAATTCATGGGACAAAGCAAGAGACTACAGCACCACACTCCCTACAGCAAAATTGAGTAGCAGAATGCGCATACAGGTCAATAATTGATATGGTAAGACCTATGATTCATTATTAAAAAATATACTATGATTTTTGGGTGGAATTAGTTGCTACAGCTGTATATTTCAAATATAAGAGTTATAGTGCAGAACTCTGTGATTCTGCTCCATTTGCAACATAGTATGAATACAGACTCTACACTACCAAGGCAAAGAAGCTGATCAAGTCCAGAGATGTGCTGTTTAATAAAAGTCAAGATTTTCATAAATAATGACATCATTTGATTACAAAAATCTGATCCCAGATCCACCAAAAGTCAGGAGTAAATCAGGGCAAAACAATGATATTCTTTCACTCCAGAGGACTATACAACTGTGGTTAATCCTGTATCCATGCCCAGGGACTTCCCAGAAGGAGTCATTCCAGTATTACAAGCCAGGCAATTCAGTTGGACCAGATATAGCCCAAATCTTTATATCAATGATGGGGCAAACTTAGCCTATGCCTATTCAGTCCATATTGATGAGCCCCAGACTGTAAAGAAAGCTATTAATAGTCCCCAGATAAAGTTTTTGAGATCTGCAATGTCTGAGGAGTTTCAGGCCCTGATGAAAATCAAACCTGGGACTTAGTCACAATATCAAAAATCCAAAAATCAATTGGATGTAGCTTGGATATTAAGACAAAGTACAAGGCTGATGGTACAATTGGAAGGTATTAAGCAAGACTTGTAGCCATAGGATATTCTCAATCAAAATGACCAGACTATACTGAAACCTTTGTGCTGGGAGCCAGGTTTGACTGTATCAGGCTAATGTTGGCTATTGCAGCTTAATATAAGTTTTTACTCATCAAATGGATGTAAAAACCACATTGTTAATTGATGAACTTGATAAAAATATGTACATGGGTAAGCCTGATGGGTTTGTTGACCAAGATGACCACCTATTGGTCTGCAAGAGTAAAAGTCTCTATAAGGTCTCAAACAAATGCCAAGAGCCTGGAATTGCAAGATAGATTCAAGTTGGAATCTTGAAATTTCCAAAGGTGCACTCACTATAGCATCTGCTATAAGCATTATAATGGCGGTGTGGTAGCCTACAGCTAGTAATGTTTAATGCCACTGTACCAATGCACCAAATGGTATTTCCTTTTGCTACCTCCCCTTGTGCCATTCATATAATTCATTGTAGAATCACTTCAATTTACTTGCTTACCCACTACTACCATAAGTGCTCCATATTTGGTTTGAATCAAGTAAGACATTTGGTCTCCTGCTTACTAACCTCTACACAGGCACACACATGCTGCAATTGATACACATCTATCATCCTAACTTTATGGCTTTTCAGTGTTATACTTGCAAAGTTGTCATATACCTTGATTGCTGGTAGGCTTTACATATCTCAAGAATATGCTTTGTTGCCACCACTTTTGCTACAAACACCTCCTGAATACCCACAAAATACTTCTTGGTACTTGGCCAACATATTCCTACTCCCTGCTAGATTTTAGTCCCCCAATAGGTATGCTCTGATTCTTGCTTGTTTGAATTCTTATTGAATGGTCTAGAAATTGGCTGGTACCCAGGAGAAACCTGACATACTTTGGTAAAGTTGCCCTATTAGGAACTAGTAGCTTTTTGCGGCCAACCAAACTTTTCATTACTTGATTAATTACCTATGCATTGGGGCTGCTTAGCTTCTAAATGCCAAATGCATTGGTGTCTCCATGTGCGCATCTGTCCACAGTAATTTCCCACTCTGTCTGGACATCCTCCATGTGCAACTCATCACATCCATGATGGACTTGAAGGTTGTATTCTTGGTGGGATTGGGTTATGGTAGTACCTGCAACTTGACTTGTCTTCCCATGCTGCCACACATCAGCTACATAGGAAATTCAGATATGGTGAAGCTAGGTCCTGTATTCTGCACACACAAAGGAAGATGGAGTTGAGAATGGATTCAATAGTTGGAGAGACCTACACATTTGGCTTTATGCTTGAAATATAGCAGCTCAAATTCTGTCACAAATACCAATATATACTCCTTGCAGAATGGCTGTGGATATGTCAAGTTGTCATTGGTGATCTGCTTCTGGATAAATATTCCTACAATGTCAGCATATGACTTACAATGCTTCCAATGTATTCCAGATAGAAATTGCTTTTGAAGACCACTTGAATAAATACATATCAAGCTCATCAAGTCTTCATATTTGCATTGCTGCATATGGATATAAAATTAATTAGACATTATGAGAAATACTTTAGGTAGCCAATACTGTGCAATTTCTTTCCATATTGCTCAGAATATTCAGGTATCTCAAAGGACCTATTTAGCCTGAAATGCCTGATATACAACTTGGTCATTAGCATAAGGATATTATTGAAGAGCAAATGCATTGGCCCTGGTGGAAAGCTTTTGCTCCCACAGATTCCTTCTTGCTTTAGCATACAGGTAGCTATCCAGGTTGGACAATGATTTAGGCCCAGATATCAGTGAAACTACCATCAGATTTTACTCCAATACTACAAGAGTGGTAGCATATTCTAGTTGATGGGAACCAGTGGCAAGCAGGGTTTGATGGTAGAGTATTTGTTCAGCAAGAATTCATCAGGTGCCAAGGTTATGGCATTGTCCCACATAACATCAGAGTAACCCTTACTTGACAGCAGTTCTTGACATGGCATCAAATATATCAGATATGCTTGCATTTAATTAATACTGAGTGCAGTTGTTACTAGTCTTGGAATAAGAGTTGTAAAGGAGTAGGGAGTTTAGCTAGTATCATATTCACTAAAACTTGAACTGGTTCTATTGCGGTTCAAGCAGCCCCTTATATATATATTTTGCTAAAGCAATTGCTGACTAATTGTATTTCCTAATGTTGGTTGTGGCTGATGACTCATTTGATTGCATCATCATCACCCATTAAGATCCTGCTTGATATATCTCTTCCTGTCTGATAAAGATCTGCTGATTCATTTGCTGACTAATGGCACTAATTTGATAGATTACACTGATATACTGAAAGGCTAAACATATAACTAATTGATCTGAATAAAAACTGATCTAACTTAAATATTCAAGCAGTAGATCATAACACAGTACTTTATATGTCTACAAAAGTTGTGGGACTGTATGAATTTTTTTAGACAGGGTTTTACTGGAATATGTCTGGAGTGTAAATGAGGGTTCACTCCTGTAATAGCAGCTTTTGACCAGTAGGACACCTTACAATGGTGACATTTTCTAATGTGAATGCCATGCAACAGTTTATATATGCTGGTATCAGGAGAGTTGCTGGGCCATGTGCTGCCAGCTGCATGAAGGTTTTTCATTTGCACCTTATACATGGTGAGCTGCATCCTGGAATGATTTTGGAAAGAAGTAGTAGTAAATCCGCATAGCCCACACTACTAATATTGATGGAAGTCCCCACTTCTTTAGCCACAACATTGCATCATTCACCAGTATATGGATTACTAGCCCTCACTTGGCTCCTAGGAGTATCCTTGGCATTTTATTCTGCAGGTGTCACCTCATTACATATTAGACTTGTTCCGTTGGATAGTGCCACATTGAGCCATGAGTGCCAAATGATGCCATAATGTGCCAGAGAGGCCAAGTGAGCCACTACCTGGCCACAGAGTGTGAAACATAGCTCTGCATTTTCATGCAAAGTAGCCCCTGTGTTTCACCCATTGTGTTGGAGAAAATCCATTTTTTGACCTTTTTTTTTGGATCAATGTTGTGCAGGATTTGTTAGAGCACAAGCAGATTAAAGATATGCATGTGGTACTCAATACCCATGGCACTCTGAATCTAGCTCCTGTAGCTTGTATCATGTCACAAAAATGAATGGCACTATCTTGGTCCACTGGTACTATCTGGCACTATATTTAAATATTAGCCCTAAAGTAAGATCTATACAAAGCACTTATAGTGCCATATGGTTCCAGTGGACCAAGATAGTGCCATCCAGTTTTGTGACATGATACAAGCTACAGGAGTTAGATTCAGAGTGCCATGGGTATTGAGTACCAGATGCATATCTTCAGTTCTCCTGTGCTCTTACACATCCTGAGTTACATTGATCCACAAAAAAAGGTCAAAAAATGGATTTTCTCCTGCGCAATGGGTGAAACACAGGGGCTGCTTTACATGAAGATGCAGAGCTATGTTTCACACTCTGTGGCCAAGTATAGGCTCACTTGGCCTCTCTGGCACACTATGGCATCATTTGGCACTCATGGCTCAATGTGGCACTATCCAACGGAACAAGTCTATTGTGATTTGGCCAGGCTCATGCGGGATACTATTATGAGGGAAGATAGGCTCACAATTCATTAGTGAATCATGTTCTTCAGAGCTATCACAGTGGGAAAAATATCTAGAAGGCTGAGGTGAGTCCTAAAGCATTACAAACTCCCCTGACTCAGTTTGCAAAAGGTGACAAGTGCAACTAGGGGCTGTTATAGCAGTATCAAGTGGCCTACAGGATATTGCTGGTACCATAGTTACTGATGAAAGCTCAAATATTACATGTGTGGCAAAGCATTGGCAAGGAACCTTGTAATACTTCCTATCTTGTCAACATGCTTCATGGCTGAGAGACTTGTTACAATAGCTACATGGTTGCTTTTCCCTTCTCTTATAGTTTTAATAGAAATAAGTATAGTCCATGGGCAAATGCTTGTCACTCCACAATGAAATGCAACCATATCACTTTTTTGTCTATATTCAGGTGATTTTAAGAAAGTCAAACAGTTGAGACAGTACACCTATATATATTAATATTCAATGATGATCCACCTTAGTGAGCATTATTAATAAAGCTGTGGCACCACATGCACATGTATGTACAGCACTATTGCCTATTGGGCATGACTCACCTTCCTATATATGCTACCAAAAAATTAAGCAAAGTTGTCTGGTTACCAACCAAATCCCATTGTTGACAGTAGCAGAAGAACAGTTGGACAACAGCTTACTCTGACATTAAGTGCAACAAGCAGTGCTACATTCAAAAAAGATCATGTTGGCAGTGTGCCCACTGAAGATAATAATGTAGACTCCTCAGGCACTTGGTCAAGGAAGGCATCTGAGGATCAGTGCAAAGCCACAAGCTGACTCAATTGCTCAGCTATAGGTGAATGTAGCAAAACCAGTACCTCCAGTTGAGGACCAGCAAGTGGCCATCAAAACTTCACCACCACCTGTATTAGCAAGTACATTGTCAGCCAATACCAAGGCATTAACAGAGCAATAAGGTGCAGTGGCTGATAGAATTGATGTGATGGCCCAGAGAAATCTGGTTATAGTTCAGAGTGTAATGATCTACCACATGAATTTTTAAGTTAGATCAGTTTTTAGTCAATTCAATTAGTTTTATATTTAGCCTTTCAGTACATCAGTGTTATATATCAAATCAGTAGCATTAGTTAGCAAATAAATCAGCAAATCCTTATCAAACAGGAATAGATATATCAAGTAGGATCTTAATGGTTGATGAGGATGCAATCAAATGAGTCATCAGCCACAACCAACATTAGGAAATACAATTAGTCAGCAATAGCTTTAGCAAAATGTATATAAGGGGCTAATGGAGCCTCAATAGAAACCAGTTCAAGTTTTAGTGAAAACAATACTAGCTAAACTCCCTATTCCTATACAACTCTAATATCAAGATTTGCAACATTGATAGCAGCAATAACCAGAAACCTCCCTTGTAAAGAAAGAAGAAGGCTCCCTCAAAATGTCCAAAAATCCAGAATGGAAGAATGCCATGCAGCAAATTGTGGCCCAACAGCAACAGTTACTCCAGATCCTTAGCCAGCAGCATCAAGGAATTAGTACCATGGCCCAAAGCCAGCAAAACCCTGTCAAGAGCAACTTTAGTGTGAAGGTCAACTGGTACCATGGTAGAGTCAATGAAAACCTAGGAACTTGGCTCCTCCTGTTTGATGAAGCTTTCAAGGCTAAGGGAATTGCTCCAGCAAGCAAGTTTCATTATGCAGCCTCTTACCTGGCATATGCAGCTCTACAGTGGTAACACAACAAGATCAGGTCAGCCACCATGATGGGATGCTCTACAATCTCTACCTGTAATGAGTTTATGTTGGAAATTCAGTATGCTTTTGAACCTCCACACCAGCAGATACTACTAAGAAGAAAGTTGAAGACACTCAGACGGAAAGGAATGGTCCAAGAGTACATCTATGAATATAGATGTCTACTTGGACAAGTTGAAAGAGTGGACCCTCTGGATCAAGTGGAATACTTTATCAATGGGTTGAAAGAAAAACTCCTAAGGAAGTGAATTAACAAAGACCTCAGACTATTGAACAAGCCATCATGATTGCCATTGACCACAACTCAGCTATGTTTGGAGCTGGAAAGCCCATAATGACTTACCAGAGAAGCTGCAATCACTATGAAAGAAGACAATCAGAAGCAGTGCCAATGGTAATAGATGCTATGCAGAAGAATCCTACCTCAGAAGAATGTAAGAAAAAAGGACTTTATTTCAGTTGCCACCAGCAGGGACATATTGCAAAGTACTGCCCTTAGAGAAGAAATGGACACCAGCCATCAAGAACCTTCAGCATATTGAAGCCCTTGAGCATAGTAACATGGAGGATGAACTTGAAGAAGACACAGAACTCACCATCCATATGACAGAAGAATACCTATCCAAAATGACCTTAAATTCCAAAAAGCTATTATACTTGAATGGAGTATCAATGCAGTACCTGCCAAGATCATGATTGACTACAGAGCTTTGCATGAGTACATACCAGAGCAACTTGCTTTGAAGGCTGGGATCAACTTGGAACCTACCAAATCAACCTCAGTCTCAACAGCTGATGGGAACTCTCACATAATTGACCGTATTACTCAGCCAGTAAGAATGAAGATCAATGACTATGAAGTAGACCTACAGGCCTATATATTTGGGAACTGCAAGTTTGGCCTTGTTCTTGTAATAACACTTAGGATGTGCATTGACTACAGAACCCCCAACTATGCTATTGTGAAGAATAAGTATCCCATACCTTGGATTGATGAGCTTTTGGACCAACTCAATGCATTCACTATATTCAGCAAGATTGACCTCATGTCAGGATACAACAAGGTTGGAGTGAAGCCAGAAGACATCCCCAATACAGCATTCAGGACCAGATATGGATATTACATGTACTTAGTCATGAGTTTTTGCCTCACCAATGCCCCTGCAACATTCATGACCCTGATACAGACTCTCTTCCAAGAGTACTTAGACAAGTTGGTAGTAATCTACCTAGATGCCATATTGATATAGAGCAAGACAGAAGAGGATCACTTGGTGCACATTAAAAAGGTTTTGAAGAAGCTAAGCAAGAATAGTCTATATGGCAACCTACCCAAGTGTGAATTCTTCAAAGAACATGTTGAATATCTGGGACACATAGTGACTAACACAGGAGTGGCCTTAGACCCTGAGAAGGTTGAAGTTATCAGGAATCTGAAGCAGCCTCAGAACATATTGGAACTCCAATCATTCCTTGGAATGGTTTCCTATTATTAGAGATTTGTCAAGTCCTTTGCAGGTATTGCAGCTCCTATATCTGATATCTGCTAGAAAGACAATACCTACAAGTGGTACATAGCTTGTCAGACTGCCTTCCAGATGCTCAGGAACAAACTTACTAAGCTGCCAAGCTTAAGACTACCTGACTTCAGAGAAAAGTCCACTATGTGCACAGATGCTTCAGATTATGAAAGTGATGGAGTGTTGAGCCATGAACACAAGGGAAAGGACTACCAGGTTGCCTTTGAATCCAAGAAACTGAGCTCAGCAGAACAATACTATCTGGTGCATGAGAAGGAGATGCTTGCTATTATACACTACTTGATGACATGGAGATGCTATATTGAAGGAGTCAAATGCACTGTGGAGACTAATCATGCCTTTTTCAAGTCTATATTTACTCAAAAGGTACTCTCTAAAAGAATGACAAAATGGAGTGAATGCATTCAACAACTTGATTTGGAGATTGTCTACTGCCCTAGGAAAAACAACACGGCGGCTGATGCCTTATCTGGACTAAAACAAGTTGCACAACTCATCTTGGTGAATGAATCAGATTGGCCTATCCTTTTACCAAAGTACTTGGAGGACCAAGCCATTCCTAATGAGGTGGATGAAGAGATCAAGAAGGGGCATTCAGGATGGAGCCAGCAAATTTGTAGTACAGGATAAGACACTATACCAAGTTGTTGATGGAAGCCTTATTGCCTATTGCTCATATGTTGCTTACCAGTATTTAGTACATAAGCTACACACTCAATATGGACATCTTGGAATTGAAGGAACTTACAGCCTTGTGAAAGCCAGAGTATGGCGGCCCAGAATCAAACTAGACATTGAGAAGCTAGTGGAAACATGCCCAAATTGCCAAATCAACAAAGGCTAACCACAGAGAATTGGAGCCTGTATGACCATTTGAAAGATGGGGAATTGACTCTTTTGGTAGACTGCCAACTACCAGGAAATTCAACTGTTGGATCTTAGTAGCAATTGACCATGCCACTGAATGGACAGTGGCTAAAGCAGTACCAGTAGCCAGTGCACAAGAAGTTGCAAGTTTTGTCTACATTGAGATCCTTATGAAGTTTGGATGCCCTGCAGAGATTCTATCCAGTAGTGGAGCAAACTTTATGGTACAGACAGGTGAAACTTACCTGGAAATGCAACACATCAGACACTAGAAAATGTTGGCATATTACCCTCAAAATAATGGAGTCACTGAGTGGTTTAATGGATTATTCGGAATATTGCTGGCCAAGTATACAAATGGAGGTGTCAGTAGAGGGGATGAATATTTATACCAAACACTTTTTATATGCCAAGTTAGAGTACACAACACCACCTAACAATTGTCATCTTGCTGATTGTATGAATGTGAACCAAGGATGCTAGGAGATCTCACACAACCAAGGTGTACAGACACCTTAGAAGATGAGCTCAGTCAGCCAAGCAGACACCAGCAGCTGGAACAGATGTAAAGAGGAACAGGCCAAAGTATCTCAAAGCCTGAGTAGTCACTGGAGGCTTTGCAACTCCATATACAGCCAAGCCATAGTCAAAGGCTATCTTGATGACTCCTTCAATAGTCTGGGCTTTTATTTAATTCACTTACTTGCAAGTTCTTTGTTTTAACCTATCACAAAAGTTTTCAACTAAATCAAGGGTGTCTGTTCTATCAAGTAGATGTCTACACTTATATATGTATCCATGTACCATTCCTCTCTGTCTGAGTGTACAGCTTACTTTGTAGTAGTGTCTGCTTATGTGGAGGTGCAAATACATTGAGATTGTCAAGTACAAACTCATTGCCAGGTGAAGAAACTAGGTCAGCCAATAATGGATGCTGTCCTAGTCTTGATGTAGTACTACTGTTAAGCTGCATCTGCCAGGTACAAGCTTTAAACTGCAACCTGCTTTCTGGGGAAACTCCTATAATCATATGCCCCCACTCATTACCAGAATGGAGACAGTTGCAGAACAGCTTACAGTACCAAAGCTAGTTTAGATGATGAAGAAGCAACATTCTGTCTGCCTTGCAACTTGCTAGACAACTATGTGTTGAAATATTGGACTAACTGGTATCATTCAGCAGCTAAAAACTTACTTAACTATTGTAGACTAGCCTTGTACACTGTGTGACTAATCAACAGCTCTAACTTTGTCATTTTCTTCAGATATATGGTCTTATAATTATTTCCTTATAGCCAAGATCAAATTAGCATTATTACTAAACATTATGCACTAACCCTGAAACTGTTACAGAATGCTCCTGAGTATTGAGAAACCCTCCTTACTTAGTGTTGCAGCTGTATTACTTCTACAAAGTTATAAATACTGAGCTTCTTTATTAATAAAAGCAGTTCAACTATTATCACCATTTCTTGATAAGTTCCTTATATCCAAGTCACTTCTTAAATTGCAACAGAATATGAGCCCCAATTTCCTTGATCTATTCCAAAGATGACTTCTACTAGCAACCGGAACAACACAAACATCTTCTCTGTAAAGGAGAGGTTGATGGCAAGAACTACAGACTTTGGAGAATCAAAATGCAGATCCACCTTGAGAAAAGAAGCTTTGGAATATAGCATCAGGAGAGGAAGTTGAGCCCAAAGGAACAGCAGAAGAAGTGGAGAAGTTTCAAGGGAAGGAGAGAAAGGCCTTTAATGGCATATGTATCAATGTGCAAGATTCCTTCATTGGACAAATCCATGTCTCAGATACTGCCAAAGCAGCATGGGAATCCATAGAGAAGATCTTTAGAGCAAAGTCAGTATCAAGCAAGCTTTATTCAAAACAAAAGTTCTTCAACTTGAGGAAGAAGCAAAATGATGACACGCTACAACTCATTAGCAGAATGGAGACACTTGCAGAAGAACTTTACAGTATTAATGCTGGTCAGGCACATTGTATTTCAGGAGAATTCAGATCATAAAGCCACTGAATTCATTGGCCAGCTACCTGATGATGCAATCAACACTAGTGAAAAAAATACGTACCTAATTCAGCCAGATATGGATGATAATCTCACCAGTTCCAGATCAGAGCAGATCATCACAGTTAGGAGATCTACCAGAATAAGAAATGCCCCTGGATCCTGGTGGCAGACATCCAATGATTGTGAAGAAGCTTATCTTGCCTTATGTGCCAAACCTCAGAATCTGGAACAGGCAATACTAAGTCCAGATGCTACTATATGGCAACAAGCCATGCAGGAGGAGTGCCAATTACTGATCAAGGCAAAAACCTGGGAACTGGTAGATTTACCAAATGGAAGAACACCAATATGATATACATGGGTTTACAAGATCAAGATAACCTCAAATGGTACCATTGATAAGTACAAGGCTAGATTGGTGACTAAAGGCTATTCCCAGATCCATGGAGTAGACTTTAAGGAAACATTTGCTCTGGTTGCCAAGTTTAACTCCATTGGGACAGTTCTAGCCCTGGCAGCTGTACACAGATTATATCTACACCAAATGGACGTCAATACAGCCTTTTTAAATGCGGATTTGCCAGGAACTATATAAATGGAGCAACCAGAAGGCTTTAACAATCCACAAGACCCACATAAGGTGTGCAAACTTAGAAAATTGTTATATAGGCTTAAGCTGGCACCTTGAGCTTGGTATAACAAGATTGACACATATCTAGAGGAAATTTGGTTCTCTTGTAGTACTGCAGATCACTGTATGTATGTGAAACAACTCAAAAAAGGGTGTGATCCTCCTAGTTCTTTATGTGGATGACCTAATTATAGATACAAGTGACCAAGTGGCACTTAAACAGACAAAATCAGTTCTCTTCAGCAAGTTGGAAATGAAAGATCATGGAAAATCAAGGTATTTTGTGGGAATTGAAGTCAGACTTGACATACCTATGCAGAAAGTTGCACTGAGTAAGTCTAAGCACATCAGCAACATTCTTAGATTCTTCAAATGGAAAATTGCAAACCTGCAGCTACCCTTATTGACAACAACCTGAAATTAAGCAAATCTCAGCCAGTTATAGATGAAAACAGCGCAAATATGGTCCAAAACTTTACCTATCAGTCACTGGTTAGTAGCCTAATGTGCTTGATGGTGTCTTCATGTCCAGATATTGCAGTGACACTTGGAATAGTCAGTCAATTCATTCAGAACTACGGATCACACCAAATGCAGCAGTTTAGCGGATTTTCAGATATCTACAAGGTACTATAAATATGGTACTGGAATACTCTGGAGCAGATAATAGGCAAAGATTTAATGGTTATAGTGATTCAGATTGGGGCAGGGATCTGATTGACAGGCGCTCTACCACAGGATCTATATATCTTTATGCTGGTGCATCTATCACTTGGAATTGCAAGAAACAACCTACTGTGGCCCTATCTACAACTGGAGCTGAATATATGGCTGCATGTCAAGCAACTAAAGAGGCTATAAGGATACAAACAGTCTTCAAAGACTTGGGTTTAAATTCAGATGAGCCAACATGTATTTACAAGGATAATCAAAGTTGTATTTTATTAGCTAGAAGTCCTACTAACCATGCCAGAACTAAGCATATTGTTATACAGCATCACTTTGTAAGGGAAGCGGTAGAAAATAACTCAGTCAAGTTAGTGTACTGCCCAAATAACAAAATGGTGGCAGACATATTGACAAAACCACTAGCTAGGCCGCAATTTGAGAATTTCAGAGTTGAATTAGGATTAAGAAATTATTTAGTTGATGGGGAGTGTTGAAATATTGGACTGTTTGGTATCATTCAGCAGCTAAAATTTACATAACAATTCTAGACTAGCCTTGGTCACTGTGGGACTAATTTACAGCTCTAACTTTGCCACTTTCTTCCGATCTATGATCTTATGATTATTCCCTTATAGTCAGGATCAAATCAGCACTATTACTAAACATTATGTACAAACCCTGAAGCTGTTACAGAATGCTCCTGAGTATTGAGAATCTCTCCTTACTTAGTGTTACACGTGTATTACTTCTACAAAGGTATAAGTAATGAGCTTCTTTATTGATAGAAGTAGTTAAACTGTGATCACTATTTCTTGATAAGTTCCTTATATCCAATTCACTTCTTAAATTGCAACAGTATATGCTACTAATGTTTTCACTTAAGACTTCCTTATGAAGTGCTCAGATATAGCAACTAAGCACACAAAGTCATTGTACTTGAGCATCTTGACACTGCTGAAATAAAGAAAACTAACTAGGCAAAATGGCAATGGAGGCTTTTATGCCTTGAACAACAGAAAATGAGCCATTTGGTGAGCAATCAGCTTGTTTTGGGCATACTTACATAGTTCCCACCAGATTTAGCATCCATCAGGAATGCTTATATGGCAACAAGCTAGACAGTGCTCTGATAGCTCAGTCTGCATTACTACTACTAACACTTTGGCTACTGTGTATGTGAATGTATTTGGGTTGATGAGAATGCTGTAGTTGAAGCCTAGGGTTATATTATGGCGGTGATTGATGACAAGACGAGATATACTTGGGTCTAGTTCCTGAAAGCAAAGAGCAAGGAGCTTGGTATGATCAGCTACTTCAAGAAAATGGCAGGTGTACAAACTATATTCTAGTTGAAGGTACTTCCAAATGCAAATGGAGTGGAATACTGCTCTAGGGAGCTTCCCAAGTACTGCCCAATTACTAGTATACTGCTGCAGAAGGCTGTCTCACATACTTGACATCAAAACAAAGTAGATTAAACTACCAACAGAAAATTATCGGAGATGATAACATTTATGCTACATGGATGGAGGATGTAATACAGGTTTAAGCTAAGCCTACTGCCACCACAGTGTTCATTAGAAACAGGTGCCCAAAATCAGTCCTTTGTGGGTTACCATTGTTATAAGCAAATACAGGTATGAAACCACCCCTCCAGCACCTCAACATCTTTAGCAGTGATGCTCTCTGTCACATCCCTGGCTAGATATGCAGAACAATGAAGCAAGGTGTAGGAAAGGTGTCTTACTTGGGTATCATAAAGGGACTTAACATTAAAGTGGTAATGATGGCAAAACTCAGAAGCTGAACAAGAGCTGGGACTTTGTAATATAAGAGAATCAAGATCAAAAATCTGCAGAAAATAATGATTGGCAGCCTGATGATACAGTTACAGCTAATGAAGAAGATTTGTACCCAATAAAGCCATACATTGATGGGAATTCTACAGCTTCCAGTTCAGAGCAGAATATCCCAGTTAGGAGATTTACCAAAATACAAAGTGCCTCTGGATCTTGGTTGTAGATGTCCATTGAACATGAAGAAGCTTGTTGTGCCTTATGTGCAACATCTCAGAATTCAGAACAGGCAATGAATAGTCAAGTGGAGACTATGTAGCAAAATGCCAAGCTGTAGGAAGACCAATCACTGACCAACACAATAATGTGGGTACTGGTGTATTTACCAAAGGGGAGATAGGTAATTTGTTGTGGATGGGTCTATGGAGATACCTAGCAATAATGAAGTAATCAGGTGCAGTGGCTGATAGGATAGAAGCAATGGCCCAGAGAAGTCAGGATATAGTCCAGAAACAAGATGAGTAGATAATATGTGTGGTGCAATCAATATCAATGGTGGAGAAAGCCATATCTTAGCTGCAAAGAAGGAACTCAAGCAGCTCAATGTGACAGTCAAGATTCAAGCCATTTCCCAGTGTGACTGCCAGTGTTCATACTAAATTCTAAAATCATAAGACATTGAAGATCTGCAATGCTGTGGAGTGCAGTAAGAAAGAGTGGGCAAATATTCAAGAGACCATCAGAAATCTAGCATGTCATCACCCTAAGGCTTGCATTCCATGGGACCATCAGGAACCTGAGGCCAAGCAGAATGTGCTTGACTTTTTCATGAGCATTATCCTGGATTCAAATGGGTAAACATAATTTGAGGCCAGCATTGGTGTGCTAAGAAAGTATCTTAAGAATAGCAGAAACTATCAAAGGCAGAAGAACAAGGGTGCCATGGCTTAAAACCAGCAGCTTCTTCAAGAGCCTGTTATAAGTAGGGCCAACAGCTCAAAACAAGCATAAAAAAGAAATCAGGTAGCTGGAAGAGTGCCAATAAGGGAGAAGCAGGCAGACATGAATGTACCAGCACAACATTCATTAGTGAAAAAGGGTAGTACTACTCAAGAAGCACTCAGTCAAAGTAGCAACAAAGGATATGGCAATAATAAGAAACAGTGTCTTTCTCAGGAGCTTGTCACAACTACATCTGAGAGCTCAAAACAAGCAAATAAGAAATGTCAGATTGCCAGAAGAGTGCCAGCAAGGAACAAGAAGGCCAAAACAGATGCGTCAGAGCTGCATTTATCAAGGAGAAAACAAAGGTCAATACTAGAAGCACCTTGATAAGGTAGCATCAAGGGACCTGGCAGTGATAAAGGAAATGGTAAAGTCAAAAATATCTACCCACACTTAAGATAGGGAAGCATGCGAAAGAACCGCAGTTCTTGCCAATCAACACTTCAAGCCTGGAACAAGCTGAATCCCATTATTGCCAGAAAGAATCATCAACAACATGACAGCTATTTTCACAATAGTTGGAAGGGCAGGCAGCTGAGCTACACTCCAGCAAGGCAGATGAGTTTGCTAAGAAAGGCAATGTGTCTACTTCTGCCTCCATGTCCTTCATTGTTGACAGAGTTGATATCCCACTTACATATAAGACAACAATGTCAAGAGCTTGAAAGACTATGCAATGCCTTCAGTGGCATTTTGGAACATTAATAGGCACATCATGAGATTGCAGCACTTCTTTAAGAGCGGTGCTCAAGAAAATGCAATTGCTTATTGCAGGGATTTATTGTAAAGACTGGCAGATAAAGTGTTAGACCTTGCAATGCCAGCTGAAGACCAGGGCATATTTGAACCAGTGACTGAACAGCGGCATCAAGTCATTGAGTTTCCACAAAGTCATGGAAACAGAGCATTACAGCAAATACACATTTTGAGTGGTGGATGTTACTGGAGTTACTTCTTGGGTGTGGGGTTAGGCTTAATGTCAGTGTAGGGTATAGGGACTTGCATAGGTCAATATAATTAGCAATTGCAGTATAACTGAAGTATCAACAGAAACAAATCAGTTTATATGCACAAAAAGTAAAAGAAATGGTAGAGTTAGGAGGTAAGAAATGTGAAAAAGTGGCAATAGCTAATCAAGGTATATAAATGTGGGAGGTGATCAGCTATCTGGGATCAGAAAGCAAGCACATTGGCAGGGAACCAATCAAAAGCCACTTATATACTGTTTCAATGAGAAATTCTAAGTTTTTTGTTAAATATGGGGTGCAATTATTTTTAGCAGTGTCTACATAGTGTCCTAATGGGATCAGCACCTCTTAGTTACTTACTTTAAATCTGTAACATCCTTTTGACAGGATCATCACAATAATATCTCATAGAGTATCTGGCATGCCAACCTAAAGTTCTCCTTCAAATAAGTCAATCATGCGTACATCAAAGATATCTTGGGGCGCTTCAAGTTCCTGTCTGTGCACTCAGCATATTTATCTTTGTTACCCCATATGTGTATATATCTCCATGTGCACACCTGTGCTTGTCTTCTCTCATTTTTTCTTCATCAAATACTATATGCCTACTCATCACATCTATAGTGAGCTGTGATGCAATACACTTGATTGCGCATATGTATGTGAACACTTGCAACTTAGCTCTTCTTACTATCTCCACATATATCTGCTCCATAGTAAACTCTCCCAATGCGCAGCATGGCCCTTTAGTCTTTACACACTTTGCCAGCTTGAACAGAGAATGAACAGAATAGTTGCAAAGATCCATATGTTGTGGCCTATACTAGTAAAGGAGCTGATTAAGTCCTACTATAAGCTCTTTGCATAGTAGTTTTAGATGCATCAAGTGGGCATTGGTGAGCTGCTTCCAGAGGAACCTGTGTATATTGTAGCCAGTAGAATGGTAGCATGTAAGTTGTTGATATTCAGTTAGCTCCCTCACTGATATTTCACAAAGAAAATCTGTGGAATAACACTGCAATATTCAGACAGCATAATAGCAACAACAATAGTGGTAGCAGTTGAAGGACAGGCAAAGGAGATGCAAGGGAACTACCTTGCAGAGGAAAACAGAGAGCTCTCTGAGAAAAGCCACATGCTGTAGCAGCTGAGGCTTCAAGGCAAGAAGGCCCAGAATTCCCAGATAGAAATAAAAACAATAAGGAGGCTAAGATTACTCTTAGAAGGTGAAGCAATAGGACCCACTGATCAACCATATGGAGATCCTGAAGTAGCTATGGTGTAAGAGTATGAGCTCACCACAGGCTTGCCAGGAGTAAATGAAGCAGAGATCCCACCAGCCAACAAAGCATCATGTTTCAAACAGGCAAATGTTTAGTGCAATGCCCACTGTAGTGGTGGTGGGTCCTCATGGAGCTACTAATGCAGTGTGTGGCAGGAGAAGGGGATAAAATGATATTTGATCTGATGTACTGGTCCATACAGGAATGTAGTCAGAAACAGCTGAAGTGTCAGGAGATATAAACCAATGAGCATACAGTAATGGTAAAGGAAGAATGAGAGTGCAAGAAGCAGTAGAGCCAGAAATGTGAGATAGTCAATTGATGTAGATTAAGGGTGAAGGAATGATGAGAGTGCAGGCTCAGAAAGTGAGAGAAATGTGTAAGAACCAGTCAATGAAGGCTTGAGGGGTAATAGAAAGTCAAGATTTGACAAAGTTATTTACCAAAATTGCGGTAAAATATTATTCAAATGGAATAGATATGAGATACCTATGGGGTTAACACCTCTCTTGCATCATGTTTTGTCACGGCCTTTGACAGGATTATGACTCAAACTTCCAGTAAGGTAAAGACTTTGGGTCAAGGTTTTACTTTTGGTTATTAGGACCTTTTGTGAAGGTGCTACCTTTCTACTTCTGAATCTTGAGCCAAAAAAATGCTATGGCTGTTGGTCAGGATCTAGTGTGCTACTGTTGTTTATCTGGGCCTGGGGTTGAGCACCTGTTCTATATATGTCAGGGCTTTGGCGCAAATTTGTAGAAATCATCAGTCAGGACCTTAGGTGAAGTGCTGGTAATCATTAGTTAGGACCTTGGGTCAAGGTACTTGCAATTATCAAACAGGATCTTGAGTCAAAATACTACTCTTGGTTTGTCAGGACCTTGAATCAGTACCATACATTTCTTGTCCAGAGCTTGTGACACAGTACTACAGTGGATTGTCAGTGAACTCAGTGAAGGTATCAGTGGAAATTCAACAAACCTTTGGTCAAGTTGCTAGTTATCATTAGTTAGAATCCCTTGACTAGGTACTAGTTACTATTAGTTAGTATTTGCGTCTAATATTTGTTTTGAATAATCTTTGATCAAATAGCTAGTATTGTTTGTACTGACCAAACTTGAATCCCACTGCAATATCTTTGTTGCCACATTTGCCACTGAATATCCTAGAAGCCTTTCTATTCCGGAGAGCTTCAGGACAGACTTGACACCAGGTGCCCAAAAATGACTACTGATTGAGTAAGATATATCTTTTCAAAAAGCATTTGGCACAAGAGAGCATACTGATAGGTATATAGTACAGTAACATGTACTATAAGGATTTGGTACTGATGGCTCACATACGCTGTTGATGTATTGAAAGTTAACTACCTATTATCACTTGTGTATTGAGGTTGCTGATTCTAACAGTGAAAGAACATCCAAGAGGATTAGTGTTCTTGCTTTTCTAGATTTGCTTCAGTCCTGCTGGTGGTGGAACATCTGTTCCCAGAGACCAAGTGTCCAACGTGAAATTCTGCTGGACATCATACAAGGTTGACCAGCTGACATAGAGCTTGGCACCTGCTGGTTGCTTTGCTTTCCTGAAGATGGCTCCAGTTTGCACTCCAGAGTGGAAAAAGGTCTTCTTAGAAACAATAGTGGTGCTTTTGGCTCCTTTAAATGGGGTCAATGAGCCACTGGTGATAAACTGGCCAAGGAGGTTCTATCATTGATATAGAATTCTGGAGTTCCTGTTCCATATACTACAAGGGACTTTTGTGCAAAGAAGGCCTTGAACCACTTGAGACCATCTTATTCAGTCAGCTGCATGAATTGATAAAGAATTGCATCATCATCATAGGGATAGATATAGATAATTTTACCCCCTTTTTTAGCTATTATATACTCCACTCTTATTAGCCAATTGTCAAGCTCCTTGAAATGTGATTCCTCAAATTACTCTTGCTGCAGCACTAGTACTCCCACTAGCAGCTTCTGAAGGCAAAAAAGTACTATTGAGGGTAGTCAACAAGGATGCACACTGTGCCAACTACTGTGGCACCATGCAATATATCAACCAAATAGTTAGGGGATATATATTGGATGCAGTAGAGGAAGTAAAGTGCCAGTGTGGCTGATTGTACTGAATATTGGTCTTTTGGTAACTAAATTCTAAATGAACTCTCAAGTTGTTATTGCTAACACAAATCACACTCCTGTTATAAATCAGCTTGTGCAACCATGCATTATCTACTTGAAGCAAACCAGTTCAATTTGGAATCAAAAGAGCAACTGAGTCATCTAAAGAATGACCAATTGACAGTAACTAGTCACTCTTTGGATGGTGAACGATGCATCTTCACACCTATGGTAAGCCTAGAATAGGCACCAAGAGTTCTGCTCAATATGTCTACAACACTTTCAAGAGAGCTCCATTTCAGCAATATTGCTTGTATTACAAATAAGAGTGATCTTGTAGTGAACATTCATATTCTTGGTATGTACCATCATGCTAGAGCAATACATATAGCGGATAGTGGAATCACAGTGCTGAGCCAGGCCTTACTTATAAGTAAGATCAAACAGGATTGTATTTGCAAAGTATGCACCTCTAACAGTGAATGTGCCCACTATTTGAAGTACTGAGACATCCAGATTGTGTCTCTGCTGTGGGCTATTTGTTCTCTGTGATGAAGCAAAAAATAACAACAAAACATCAATATAGCAATTCTAGATGCCAAATGTTTAGAAGCCATGTATAGGACATTGTCAAACATTTGGCTATAAAGACTTTGTTCTGAACAAAATTCCCCTAATAGGTCATTATACTTTTAGCTGACTTTTGATGTACTGAGCTCAACTTAGTGGTTATCCCCCATTTAAAGTTTAAGCACAATAGCTAGTGCAATTGACCGCTAGTACTATTTTGACAAATCACTCACCCACTCTCTTGGATTCTGAAGAGTGATTGGTACCTAACATGGCAATGAAGTGTTGGCAACACATTGATACTACCCATTGCCTGTTATAAAGCCAGCCTGAAATTACCAAGAGGACAATGCATGAGAGCATTATGGCATCACAGGGACCTAAATAGAAGGCTGGTGCTCCTATACCAACCATGATGTGGGTATCTTTGGTCTCTGGGAATGTTGCCATCAGGTAAGCCAGAGTTGCTTAGAGCTCCAGGTGTAAAGCTTGGATCACTGGTAGTGTTATCTGTATATGCATCACTTAGTGTATTTGCTCTATCTCTTGAGTAGATTCCGGCCATATACTAGAGTAGCACTGTCAAAATCATCCCAAGAATGCAATGCCATAGCTGCAGGTGATACACCTGATTCATCAGGTGTTCCCACAAGCCAAATATTGACTAATACTTTGCTACAGCTATATAGTGGTCATCACTGGGCACAAATCACCTACTGGTTAAACTACTCTCTGGTTATTATTGGTGGATTTTGTAAACATTGCTCTTGCTGAGCTCTCTTCAACACTTTATCCAGAATGGCTTTATTTTTAAAAGCTAAAAGACTTATTACTATAGACTTATTCCATTGAATAGTGCCACATTGAGCCATGAGTGCCAAATGATGCCATAGCATCCCAGGGAGGTCAAGTGAGCCTATATTTGGCCATGGAGTGTGAAATATAGCTTTGCATCTTCATGCAAGGCAGCCCCTGTATTTCACCCATGGTGCTGGAGAAAATCCATTTTTTGGCCTTTTTCTTTGAATCAATGTTCTTCAGGATGTATGATAGTACAAAAGGACTGAAGACAGGCATTTGATACTCAATACCCATGGCACTCTGAATCTAGCTCCTGTAGCTTGTATCATGTTACCAAAATGCATGGCACTATCTTGGTCCACTGGTACTATCTGTTACTATAAGTACTAATATAGGTCTTACTTCAAGGCTAATATCTAAATATAGTGACTGATAGTACCAGTGGACTGTGATGGTGCCATGCATTTTTGTGATAACATACAAGCTACAGGAGCTAGATTCAGAGTGCCATGGGCATTGAGTACCAGTTGCATGTCTTCATTTGTTATGTGTTCTTACACATCCTGCAAAACTTTGATCCAAAAAAAAGGTCAAAAAAAACTTTCACCAGCACAAAGAGTGAAACATAGGGGCTGCCTTGCATGAAGATGCAGAGCTATGTTTCACACTCTGTGGCCAAGTATAGGTTCAGTTGGCCTCCCAGGCACACTATGGCATCATTTGGCACTCATGGCTCAATGTGGCACTATCTAATGGAACAAGTATAATGGCTCCATCGAAAGCCCATGGTCCAATACTTCAGGTGGTTTGTGATAGAATATTTGGTACAATACAGGGATAGTTCATACTGATAGCAGCATACCTACTTGAGGGACATCAAAACATCTGAATCAATCACCCTGCCCAAATCAAGCCAACTTGGCGCACAAGAATTTAGCTAGTACCTATGTGACAATGCAATCTTGATGTGGCTAGATCCAATTACTGATAGCTTGTAAAGCATTTTATGTGTCTAGACTGTTGAAACTAACACCTGTCCATTTGTGCACCTCTCTCAGAAACAACATGTATTACTTGTGAACAATCATCTAAGTGCTCAGCTTCTTTGTGCTCAGATTTTTTATTTCCTGGCAATACTAGCAAACACCTGACATGTCAAAGGGGTTGGGAAATATGTTGTCTAAAGAGTGGGCACAACTTGCACATTCAGGTAGCAGCCTTCCACATACTGCTCACACAATAAATTTTGATAACTGACTCTTCTGTATTCACTAGTACAAGGAGAACAGCAGTCAAATGGTGTAGCAACCATCAGTTAAAGTGAAATGAGTGGGTTACAAGTCTTGGTATAAGAGTTGTAGAGGAATAGGGAGTTTAGCTAGTATTGTATTCACTAAAACTTGAACTGACTTTTATTGAGGTTCCAGCAGCTTCTTATATACATTTTGCCAGATCAATTGCTGACTAATTGTATTTCCTAATGTAGGTTGTGACTGATGATTCATTTGATTACATCATCATCACACAATAAGATCCTACTTAATATATCTATTTCTGTCTGATAAGGATCTGCTGATTTGTTTGCTGACTAATGCTACTGATTTCATAGATAATACTGATATACTGATAACCTAAACATATACTAATTGATTTGACTAAAAACTGATCTAACTTAAACATTCAAGCAGCGGATCATAACATTCTTCCCTACTAAAATTGAGAGGGTTCTCTTGAATCTCTTTTCTTGTGATACCAATATCTTGATGGTTCAGTATTATCTGCAAGTCTTGCAAGCTAGAGTTTGTACCTATGCACTAAGTCTTCCTGGATATTTCCTTGTTTGTCCACTAGTTGGGAAGTTGTAAATGGACATTCTCTGATGATCTTGAATGGTCCTGTCCATTATGGCTCAAACTTCTTCCAAGTGTTGTTTCTTAGTATTACAAACTTCCCAACTCTCAATGCTTCTGGTGCTATAGTCTTATCAAATCTCTGCTTCATCTTTTCTGCACTTTGAGATACTTTGGTCTGTGCCTCTTGACATCTTTGTTCCCATTGCTGGTGCCTACTTGGCTGACTAAGTTCATCTTCTTAGGTTTTGGTAAACTTTGGTTGTGTGAGATCTCCTGGAATCCTTGGTTCACATCCATACACTAAGTAAAATGGCAATTGCTGGGTATTGTTGTGTACTCTGACTCTGCATGCAAAGAGTGCTTGGTCTATATACTCATCCCATCTACTGACAATTCCATTTGCATACTTGGTCAGCATTTTTCCAAATAATCCATTAAACCGTTCAGTAACTCATTAGTTCTGGGGTGACATGCCAAGGTTTTCAAGTGTTTGATCTGCTGCACTTTCAGATAAGCTTCCAATGTCTTTGCCATAAAGTTTGCACCTCTATCAGATAGAATCTCTACAGGGCATCCAAACTTCATAAGGATTTTATGGTAGATGAAACTTGCAAATTCTTGTTCACTGGCTATAGGTACAGCTTTAGCCACTGGCCATTTTGTGGCATGGTCAATTGCTACTAGGATCCAATGGTTGCATTTCCTTGTAGTTGGCAGTCTTCCAATAAAGTAAATTTCCCATCTTTTAAATGGTCTTACAGGCTCCAAGGGAAAGAGTTCAGCAATTCTCTGTGGTTGGCCTTTGTTGATTTGGCAATTTGGGCATGTTCTCACTAGCTTCTCAATGTCTTGTTTCATTCTGGGCCACCATGCTCTGGCTTTCACAAGACTATAGGTTCCTTCAATTCCAAGATGTCCATATCCATTGTGTAGCTTATGTATTAAATTCAGGTGAGAAACATAAGGGCAATAGGCAATAGGGCTTCCATCAACAATTTGGTAAAGTGTTTTATCCTGTACTACAAATTTGCTGGCTTCATCCCAAATTATCTTCTTGATATCTTCATCCACCTCATTAGGAATGGCTTGGTCCTCCAAGTACTTTGGTAATAGGATAGGCCAATCTGATTCATGCACCAAGTTGAGTTGTGCAACTTGATCTAATCTTGATAAGGCATCAGCAACCATGTTGTTTTTTCCAGGGCTGTAGACAATCTCCAAGTCAAATTGCTGAATGTATTCACTCCATCTTGTCATTTTTCTCGAGAGTACCTTCTGAGTGAGTATATACTTGAGGGAGGCATGCTCAGTCTTCACAGTGCATTTGACTCCTTCAATATAGCATCTCCATGTCTTCAAACAGTGTATTATAGCAAGCATCTCCTTCTCATGGACTGGATAGTTTTGTTCTGCTGAGTTCAGTTTCTTGGATTCAAAGGCAACAGGGTAGTTCTTTCCCTTGTGTTCTTGGCTCAACACTCCACCAATTGCATAATCTGAAGCATATGTGCACAGAGTGAACCCTTTTCTGAAGTCTGGTATTCTTAAGCTTGGCAGCTTAGCAAGTTCATTCTTGAGCATCTGGAAGGCAGTCTCACAAGCTATGTCCCACTTGTAGGTATTGTCTTTTTGAGGATATCAGTTAAAGGGGCTGCAATACTTGCAAAAGACTTGACAAATCTCCAATAATAGGAAACCATTCCAAGGAATGATCTGAGTTCTGATATGCTATGGGGCTGCTTCAGGTTCTTGATAACTTTAACCTTCTTAGGGTCTAAGGTCACTCCTGTGCTAGTTACTATGTGTCCCAGGTATTCAATTGGTTCCTTGAAGAATTCACACTTGGCTGGCTTGCCATATAGCTTGTTCTCTCTTAGTTTCTTCAAGAGCTTTTCAATGTGCACCACGTGATCCCCTTCTGTCTTCCTCTATATCAATATATCATCCAGGTAGATTATCACAAACTTGTCTAAGTACTCCTGAAAGACAGTCTGCAGCAGCGTCATGAATGTTGCAGGGGCATTAGTGAGGCCAAAACTCATGACTAAGTACTTGTAATGTCCATATCTTGTCCTGAATGCTGTGTTAGGGATATCTTCTGGCTTCACCCTAATCTGGTTGTATCTTGAGATGAGGTCAATCTTGCTGCAAATAGTGGCTCCATTAAGTTGGTCCAAAAGCTCATCAATTTAAGGTATGGGGTACCTATTCTTGACAGTAACTGAGTTCAGCACTCTGTAGTCAATGCACATCATAAGTGTTCCATCCTTCTTTTTCTCAAAAAGCACTGGTGCTCCCCAATGTGACTTGCTGGGTCTGATATATCCTTGCTCCAATAGCTGATCAATTTGTCTCTTCATTTCCTCCAGTTCCAATGGACTCATTGTGTAAGGTGTCTTGCTCACTGGAGGGCTATCTCCTGTGTCAATGGCATGATCCACTTCTCTGACTGGTGGTAAGCTTACAAGCTCATCTGGAAACATGTCTGAATATTTCTTATAGATGTACTCTTGGACCATTCCTTTCCGTCTGAGTGTCTTCAACTTCCTTTTTAGTAGTGTCTGCTGATGTGGAGGCTCAAAAGCATCCTGAATTTCCAACACAAACTCATCCCAGGTAGAGATTGTAGAGCATCTCATCATAGTGGCTGACCTGATCTTGTTGTGGTACCACTATAAAGCTGCATCTGCCAGGTAAGAAGCTGCATAATGCAACTTGCTTTCTGGAGCAATTCCTTCAGCTTTAAAAGCTTCTTCAATTTGAAAGAGACAAGTTCCCAGGTTTTCATTGACTCTGCCATGGTACCGGTTGACCTTCACACTAAAGTTGCTCTTGACAGGGCTTTGCTGGCTCTAAGCCATGGTAGTCATTCCTTTTTGCTGTTGGCTGAGGATCTGGGGTAACTGTTGATGTTGGGCCAGGATTTGCTGCATGGCATTCTTCCATTCTTGATTGTCCAACATCTTGAGGGTAGTTTCTTCTTTCTTCAGGAGGGAGGTTTCTGGTTATTGCTGCTACCAATGTTACAAGTCTTGGTATAAGAGTTGCATAGGAATAGGGAGTTTGGCTAGTATTGTATTCACTAAAACTTGAACTGACTTTTATTGAGGTTCCAGCAGCTCCTTATATACATTTTGCCAGATCAATTGCTGACTAATTGTATTTCCTAATGTAGGTTGTGGCTGATGACTCATTTGATTACATCTTCATCACACAATAAGATCCTACTTAATATATCTATTTGTGTCTGATAAGGATCTGCTGATTCATTTGCTGACTAATGCTACTGATTTCATAGATAATACTAATATACTGATAACCTACACATATACTAATTGATTTGACTAAAAACTGATCCAACTTAAGCATTCAAGCAGCAGATCATAACAAGTGCTAAAATCACTGCTGCTGGAGTAAAATGCATCCTGTCAAATAGCTACATTGATGGGTGACATACCCCTGAATAAATAGCATAGTAAGTAATCTAATGTGGTTAGAAGGCTGACAAAATTTTAGCAGTCAGTGAGTGGTAAAAAACATATACTGCGGGATTTGGAAGACTTTGGATTTGCTCACTAATATGCATATCATCTATTAAACTTGATTTAGTAATGAGGAACACCAGAGAGAGTTGATGCTCAATGCTGGATAAATTAGACAATCCAAACTTTTAAAATGTGATCTGACAGAGTTATGTTGTATCCAAATTTGGAATTGGGCCTTTCTCAATGTGCTTGAGGTTCTTTTTTGGATTATATTAGTCTACAATCACTTCAATTATACACTCTTTGTCTTGAAAATGCTATAAATATAGCACAGTTACCCTTACTCTCCCCTATATGAACAGGAAACTCCCACTTTCAAGCAATTATATTTGGCTTCATTTACCACAGAAAAAACAAACCAAAATCCTGGTTCCTTAAAGCAGTCTTAACTTTATTTATATGCAGTTACTTTTGTGTCAGGCTTCTCCATGACAATTTGTGTCAACATAGCTGGTTCATTTATTTGTCTTAACTTTAATAAATTTCTGAGAATAGCTTGCTACTGGGCCAACCAATTTCATTGGCATTCCTGGGCTTAGCAGAGATTCACAATACACCTGGAGGTGCACAGCACTGTGTCCTCCATGGCGGATTACTACACTATGTTCAGTGTTCAGTAATGTGACTGGCTTCACAACTTGACATTCCATCCCAATGAGATGCATGCCCATTTTCTTCATCATTGTTAGAGAAGGCTCCTTCCACAACTACCACAGGTTAAATAGAGAAGCTTGAAGCTTTTGACCCCTGAAATAAGTGCTTTGACAATTATCCAATTATCAGATGGATACACTATGGGATGGCACAGAATGCATTTGAAATCAGTGAGCATTGCTTCCTATTTGAAATGTAATTCTAGAATGACATATTGCTCTTGATTAGATATCTAAACAGATTTTACATTGCTCATACTGGGATAGCCAATTTCTTAGAACATTGGGGGGGGGAAATGGACTGGCGGAAATCAATCTTCTCAACTGATGAGCTGAAGATATCTTTTGTTATTTGAACCAGAAGTATACATAATACATACCAGAGTGTAACCTTTGCGGACCCAGTTACACAAGAGTGTCTGGCCAAATACCTTGTACAGAAAGCTAAATGTTACATGATGCATTGCGCTATTTATATTTTATCCACCTTTGTGTTCCTTGTCTCTATACACTGTACTCTGGTCGTAGTAGCTCCCTAAACTTTGTAGACAGCACAATGTTTGGACCGGAAACATACACCATCACCATTGTTAAAGATGGATTATGCCTCCCTGTTTAGCAACCATTATATGAGTGATAAATATTTATATGAGGGTGAGGGTTAAGCCCAGGTATATAAGTAGGAACTTTCCCATCAATCAATATATTGTATACCTAATGTCATACTACTCATATTAATTCTATCAAATTCCCGATTTCTTCTTGGTTGAGAGAACAAGTATGTAAGCTTTATTAGGCTACCTCAAGTGCTATTATCAGCACAGGATGTATATCATTCACTTTGGTCAGGATAGTCTGAGACACATTAGGTCTCAACCATGAGTGCCGGGTATTGCACATCTTGGGTAGGCTGCATAAAGACATTGAGACTTGAGCAGCTATCTTTGAAGTGCTCAGCATCCATCTGTTTGGTATATTCTGATGTGCTTGCAGAGCACTCTGCTTTGAGACTGGGATCTGCTTGATATTTCATGTTGAAGCTGTTATTAGATCATTGTGTTTTCTGGCAACAGTGGTTAATATCTGTCACAATAAAGGCACTTATGCATTTGATGTCTTAATGGTGAGCAAGACTTGATCATTCTGATGGCAGCCTTCTGCATCCAGTGCACATGGTGAGCTACACTAATGGACCCATTGATACTGACTGGTACAAGGAGAAGAGTACACAATTGGAGCGGCAACCACCAGCTGAAGAGAAGCAAGGGCCAAAATCACTGCTGCAGTAGTAAAGTGTATCTTGTCAAGGAGTTTCATTCACATTGAAATACACTCATGAAGTAAGTTATATGTGCACCAGTACAATCATGGTTAATAGACTTGCTCTGCTGAATCATGCCATATAGTACCAGTTCTCTCCTGGTACTACAAATGCACTGAGGATTACAAAAATCTTAAGATATATAAAGTATATCTAACTGTCCATAATAATATAGATGTTGCAGATCTTGCATAGTAAATCCTCAGAAATAGTAATGCATAGTGGGAAAGAATGAGTGGACAATATATGGTAACTTTGTCTATAACATAAGTTGTGCATTGTCTGTCACTTCTTTCAATGGAAGTATAGGGGTCTTTAACATTGCATCCAAGCAGTGGCACTATTTGGCACAATTAACTTTTTGTATTCTTGCTACATAATGCCTTAAGGTCAGGGGGATGATAATCACTAACAGGCAAAATCTTATTTATTATTACCAAGTGGGGGAGTCAGTCACCACCAGGTGGGATCTTTATTTCAGTTGAAATAAGAAGCTAGCACTACTGTTGTAGCTTTGATAAATAAGTGTGTAGCTGATGGGAATTAATAGGTAAGTTAACCAGAAGAAACAATAATTCTTCAGTGCTTGAGACTCTTTGAGTGGCAAGGGAGATAACCAGAGAAGTAAGATTGATTTGTCAACAACATTACTAATGGGAATATGGTATGGATTGATACTATTCATAAAGGGAATATGCTGCTCCAGATATTGCTGCCAAGGGTCTTTCAAGTGCTTTACAAACGCTTTCATGGGCTTTCCTGACTGCAAGATATAATTAGCAAACTCCTTGACATCTGGATCTCCATATTTGCTTCTCAAGTAGGAGCCAGGTGTAGTGTGATGAGTGCTCTTCCAGACCTTGATCAGTGGGCTATTGAGGTGGTGCAGTCTATATATAATGTGATTCAAGGGTAAAGAAGTCTGATATGTATGGCATAAGCCTAAAAGTACTAAGAATTACATGTCTATAGGGGCATGCAGGCAGATGCGGCATCAAGGAGGTAATGCACAAGACTGCAAGCTTGGCAAGTTTAGTGCAGTCTCTAAAGTAAGAGCTAGAACTGGTAAGCAAAGTTCCATGACAGGGAAGACAAACTACTTGAGCAGAAGGAGGCAGCTGGGAGCAGAATTTGTAGGAGTAACAGTGATAAGCTTGCCAAGTTCCTGCCACACCAGGATGATTCTCTTGCTCAGGTGTGCTCCAGAATATTGTCTAGTAGGAAGGAAAGGGAAGCAAAGATATGTAGCGGCAACTTGAGCAGGTAGAGTGCAGTCCTCTAGAAAGATAGGACTATCCAAAGGTACTATTATTGTAATGGAAAGTGGGAGATTATTCTTCTGCAGATACTGGTAGATGGTCTGCAAGTCTTACTGCACATTGGAGGAGGATATTATGATAGCATCAGTAAGGAGGGTAACCAGGCAGTCAGCTGAAGCTCCTAGGAAGTCATTCAAGAAGATAGCAAACAGTATAGGACCAAGCACAGGGCCCTAAACTACACCATTAGGAACTGAGAGAATACCTAATTGCTAGCTTGGGTGCAGGATTCTTGCTTGTGGATCTTCCGGTGGAGAGACAGCAACCAATAGGTGAAGTCTATATCTCAATTGAAACAAAGAGGCTAACACTACTGTTTTAGCTTTGATACAAGAGTTTGTAGCTGAGGGGAATTTGAAGGTAAGTTAATCAGGAGAGATGATAGTTATTCAGTGATCAAAACATTGCTCAGTGGGAAGAGGGGTAAGAATGATTTGTGAACAACATTAATAAGGTAGATATGACATGAATTGATATAACAATTATATGTCAACTGCATCTGTAAGGGAAACATATTTGATTCATACCATTATGAAGGGAGTGTGCAGCTTCAGATATTGCTGCCAAAGGTCTGTCAGGTATTGCAGGTAGGCCAAATTGGGCTTTTCTGACTGCAGAATATATTTTGCAAACTTATTAATATTTGGATCTCCAAGTATGCTTCTCCAGCAGGGGCCAGGTATATCGTGATGGGGGCTCTTCCAGGCCTTGATCAGTGGGATGTTGCAGTGGTGGGGTCTGAGATATCTTCTGGGTCTAGTATAGAATAGTCTGAGCTATAAGGCATAAACCCAAATGTACCAAGAATAGCATTTCTGTAGGGGTATTGGGGCAGATGAGGCATTAAGGAGGTAATGCATCAGACTGCAAACTTGTTGAGCTTAGTGCAGACTCTAGAAGTAAGTAGTAGTAGCAGTAATCCAAAATCTAGGACAGGGAAGACAAACTGCTTGGGTAGAAGGAGGCAGCTGGTAGTATACGTTGTAGGAGGGTTAAAAGCTACAAGCTTGAGGAGTGACTGTTTTGCCAGGATGATTCTCTTGTTCACGTGTGCTCAAGGATATAGTCCGTAGAAAGAAAAGGGAAGTCATGATACCCAATGAAAAATCTTAAACTTGGAATTTATTGGATTTTCTGCAGGTATTGTGATGGTATTTTGCAGGTATTGAGATGGTTTTTTGCTTAAATTTTTATTCACAATTTTTGATGGAAGTAGTGGTCAGCTATTTACCAGACTTGGTTTGGATGCAGTTGGCCTAGTCTCCTCCAGGAAAATAGGCTTGCTTGTCTGCTCAGTAGCTAGTACCTGAGATATTGACAACTGTTAATTTTGGGAAACTTGGAATTCAGCTAATACTATAATGGTGTAATGCTGGCCTTTTTTTTGGTTTTTTTCTTAGAGATATGTAGCAGAAACTTGAGCAGGTAGAGTGCTGGCCTCTATATAGATAGGACTACCCAAAGATACTGTATTTGTAATGGAAAGCTAGAGATTATTCTTCTGCGGATACAGGTGGATGGTCTTGGAGTCTTGCAGGACATTGGATATAAGTATTCTGATATCATCAGCAGTATGGATAATCAAGCCATCAGCTGAGAGTCTTGAGAAGTCATTCAGGAATATGGTAAGTAGTAAAGGGCCAAGCACAGAGCCTTGACCCACTCCATTAGGAACTGAGAACACAGCTGATTGCTCACTAGGGTGCAGAATTCTTACATGTGGATCTCCCTATGAAATATAATTTGGTCCAGCAGATGGGTCTGATCCAGATCAGTCATCAGGATCCTGTTAGGAGACCATTATAATACCAGCAGCTTGGAATTAATGACCCCCTACACAATCCTATGACAGGATCACAATGGCATTTGGCTAATTTTGCTGCCAAAATAGTTGAAAAATAGGACAGTGTTTGGGCAGTGTTTTAACAAGAGTTGCATATCATTGTGGTGGGCTTAGTGCATTCTATAACTATTTGAGTGGATCTCACTGGCTATTACATCATATTGTCTTATATAGTAAGAAACTTGATGGTGCTTTGATGGCCTCATGACAAGCCTCTGATGACATTATCACAGCAGTATAGTGACCTACAGCTAGTTCTGTATAATGCTACTGTACCAATTTGCCAAATAGTATTCCCTTATTCTACCTCCCCTTGCACAATTCATATATTCCACTGTAGAAGCACCCCTCTTTATTTGCTTACCCACTACTACCTTGGGTATTCCACAAATAGTTCAAATAGTAAAATCATGGCTTCTTGCTTACTAACCTCCACAAATATGCACACCTTCTGCAATTCATATACCTCTATCACCTCAACTTTACAGCTTTCTAGTGCAATACTTGCAAAGTTGCCATATACCTTGTATTGCTAGTAACATATATATCTTGTAAACACATTATTAGTTGCCACCACTTCTGCCATGAATACTGCCTGAATATCCACAAAGAACTTTGCAGTATTTAGCAAATATTTTGATTTTCCCTGCCAGATTCTAGTCCCCCTTCTAGGTGCACTCTGGCTCTTGTTTGTGTGAATTCTGTATTGAATGGTGAAAAAATTGCTTGTGACCAAGAGAAACTTGGCATATTTGGTAGAGCTTTCCTAATAAAAACTAGTTCCTTGTTGCACCCAACCCAACTTTGCATTACTTGACAGATTACCCACTCATTGGGGCTGCTTAGCTTCTTACTGCCATATGCATAGGTGACTCAGCATGCACAAGTGTCCTCAGTATATTCCAATTCTTCCTGACTGTCCTCCATTTGCCAACTCATCACATCCATGGCAGACTTGAAGGTAATATTCTTGATGAGATTGGGATATGGTAAACTTGCAATTTAATATGTCTTCCTATCTACCCACACATCTGCTCCATAGGAAACACCCAAAAGGCAAAGCAAGGCCCAATATTCTCCACACACTAGGCAAGATGGAGTAGCAAATGGATACAGTAGCAGCAGAGATGTATGCATTCAGATTTATGTTTGTAATATAACCACTCAAATCCTGCCGTAAACTCCTTGCACAAAAGCTGAAAAAAGCAGAAGGCCACTGAAATAAATACATATCTAGTTCACCCAGTTCTTGCATTTGTATTATTGCATATGGTAATATTAACTCAATCAGTCTACAAGATAGTAAAGTTGGGATTTCATGTACTTTGAATCCAATACTTGCTGAACTTCAAACTCCTGGTGTTTGTCTACTTGGATGGCTGGGGGATTTGCTGGGTGCTGGTTGGGTAGAGTACTCTCATGGAATGGCTCTGGTAGGGATACACGGAATGTGTTGTGTATTTTCACACTTGGTGGCAGCTGTAGTTGGTATGAAACTGGACTAAGTTTCTTCTTGTTCTTGAAAGGCCCTAGCTTCTTGTAGTCTAATTTGTCACAAGGGTGGCTGGTAACAATGTTTCTTCTCAAGAGCCATACTGAATTTCCTTCATTAAGCTTGGGGCTAGGCTGCCATTTGTTGTCTGCAAACTTCTTGTACCCCTCACAGGCTAAGCATAGTACTTACTTGAGTGTTTCTTGGATATCTAGAATTGTTGATGCATGCTTGGCTGCTGGGGGCTCATAGGGTTTGTTTGAATCTGAATATCAAATTGCAGATGAAAACCATAACATGGAATGGTGTGAGACTGGTTGCACTATGCCATGAGTTGTTGTAGGCAAATTCTGCTAGTGGTAGCAGCTGGGTCCTGTTGTCTTGCTGATAGTTGATATAGCACCAGAGGTATTGATCAAGAATCTGGTTAATTCTCTCCCTCTGACCATCTGACTGAGGATGAAAAGTAGTTGAGAGCTTGACTTGCACACCAAGATATTGCATAAAGTATTTCCAGAGTTTTGATATGAACTGGAGTCCTCTATCAGATACAATGTCACTTGGGATATCATGGAGCCAGAAAATGTTCTTGATTACTTGGTGGGCAATCTCCTTGTCATTCATATTCTTGGAGCAGGGAATGAGGTGAGCCATCTTTGTGAGTCTATCTGCCACTACCAGGACTGAATTAAATTGGATGGACTCTGGGAGGTTAGTTATGAAGTCCATTGAAATTGACTTCCATTGCTGGTCAGGAATTAGCAAGGGTTGAAGAAGTCTATATGGCCGGTGTCTGGCAGATTTTGCACAATTACTTGTGTCACAGGATTGGAGGTACCCCTTGACAAGGGATATCATCTTGGGCCACCAGAAGTCTCTCTTGATTGCATCCATAGTTTTGGCAATACCAATATGTCCTGCAGCCATTGCATCATGGCAAGAGTGGATGATATCTAACCAGGTATCAAGGTCTGGGACAAACAGTTGATGCTGGTTATAGATGATGTTATTGACTAGATGTAGGTGCTGGAGGTTTGGGTACTTGGGTGGTGGGTCAGTGGGAGACTTGAGGAATTTCTTGATTATTGCCGCTGTGGAGTTGGTGGCTTGGCTGGTCTTGACCTTCTCAAGGAGTAGAGGAGCTATAATAGCGGAGGACTGGGTTACAAGGAGCTCAAAATTTCTTTTGTTGAGTACAAGGTTTTTCATTCGCCAACATGCATCATCCTCTTCTTCAAGGGAATGCTCCATCTTTCTGGACAAGGCATTTGGTTTTCCTTGTTTCACACCAGGTCTATAGGTGATGAAAAGTCAAAGCTAGACAGGAAGAGGGACCATCTGGCTTGTCTTCTGCTCAGTACTTTTTAGGTGGTAAAGTACTCAAGGTTCTTGTGGTCATGGAAGATCTTTACCTTTTGAGCTGCACCATCAAGGTAGTTTCTCCATTGCTCAAAGGCAATAATGATTGCAAGTAGTTCCTTGTCATAGATGTCATAGTTTACCTCAGCTGTAGGAAATTTTTGCAAGTAGAATGCAATAGGGTGTAGCACATCTTTGTCATCATACTGGGAAAGGATGGCACCAAGGGCAAAGTCAGGGGCATTAGTTTCTATGATGAAAGGACTCTCAAAGTTGGGGTGGACAAGCAATGGGGCACACAGGAAGGATTTCTTGGTAGAATCAAAGGACTCAGACTGTTCCTTATTCTAGGCAAAGGGCAGACTTTCTGGATGAGCTTTGTCAAGGGAGTGACTATCTTGGAGTAGTTGGCAACAAATCTGCAGTAGAAGTTGGCAAATCCAAGGAAGGTTTAGACTTCTTTTACAGAGCAGGGAGTTTGTCAGGATTGGATGGCTTCTACTTTCTTGGGATCCATTCTTGTTCCATTTGAGCTTATAAGATAACCTAGGAACTCAACTTCTTTCTGGACAAACTCACATTTTTCAGTTTGGCATAGAGGCCAGAGGTGTCAAGCTTAGTCAAGACTTTCTTCACATGGGAATTATATTCATCTTGAGTGTTGAAGTAGATCAGGATATCATCAGGGTGGATAACCACAAATTGGTCAAGGTACTCCCTGAAAGTATCATTCATCAGGTGTGGATAGACAACCGGGGCATTGGTGAGGCCAAGTAACATTGCTGTATATTCAAAGCAACCATATCTTGTTCTGAAGGCAGTTTTCCTTTCATTGCCTGGCTGGATCCTGACAAGATTATATGCTCCTCTGAGGTCAGTTTTAGTAAATACTTTGGCAGCAGAGTGTTGATTCAACAGGGTGTTGATCAGAGGCAAATGATACCAGCTCTTGATTGTGATCTTATTCAGTGCCAGGTAGTCAACACATTCTTAGGGTACCATCCTTTTTTTTGACAAAGAGGATTGGGGCACCAGCTGGGGACTTATAGTGCTGAATAAGCCTTTCTGGAGGTTTTCCTGGCTATAGTCATGAAGTTCTTTCAACTCAGGTTGCACAAGGTTATAGATAGGGCCAAAGGTGGGGTCTTTCCATCTTCAAGGTCAATGGGACAGTCTTAGGGTCTATGTGCTGGGAGTAGCTCTGCTTTCTTCTTATCAAAGACATGGGCAAACTCTTGGTAGTTGGTGGGTATTCCATTGAAGGGGGTTCCTTCATTGATGCTGGGTTCTTGCATCTGGGGTAGCTTGGGGAAAGACACTTCTTCACTTGAGAAGTCAAATGCTTTCATGGAGTTGACCTGATGGACTCTGGGAAATATCAGGGTTTTGGTCTTTCAGTTGATAACTGGGTTATGGTGACTAAACATAAGCTTCCAAGGACTATGAGTAGGGGGGAGAGTTGATGATGTTAAAGGCTAGTGTCTCATGGTGACCAGTACTGGACAGCTGGAGCAGACATGTCTCATAGGTAACAGCACCAGAGGAGAGGGATCTTGCTTTAATAAGTTCTACTTGGACAGGACAGGACAGGATTTCAGGATAGTGGGGATTTTGTGCTTCTGGACAAAGGACTGGTCAATGAACTGGAGGAAGAACCAGAGTATATGAGGACAAGGACATGAACAGGACTGAATTCAGGGATATGGATGCTGACAGGTATTCTTAAGGACTAGATGGACTTGGTAGTGTATGATGTTTCTTGAATGTGTTGAATTTTCATTGGAGAGTCCAGTTGCAAGCCTGTCACTGTAACCAGACACTGGAGTTTTCCAACAACTCTGGAGAAGGCTGTTCACTTAATAATTGCAGGAGTTTGAAGCTGGACTTCTTGTTGGGACAAGACTTGGTAAAATGGCCTGGTTGGCCACAGTAAAGGCAGAGGTTTGCCTGTTGAAGTCTGGATCTTTCTTCTGTTGTAAGTTTTGTGTATTTGGCACTGTCAATTTGCATATGATCATCAGGCTTAGTACTGGGTGACTGGATTACTGGGAATGAGGTTGGATGATAAGTATGTTGGAACTTTTGTTTCATCCGGAAAAGGTGATTGTCACATTGGATTGCTTGATGTATAGCTTCACCCAAGGTAGTTGGGTTAGGGAGTGTGGGTAGTAGGTCACTGACTTCATTGTGTCTATCTTGAAACTGACTAATTAGGGCAGCATCATCCCAAAGACTCAAGTCACTGACTAGTAGGTGGAATTAGAAGCATAGGCAGATGGAGGTCTGTTTCCTTGCTGCAAGTTCTTGATCTTGTTGGCAGCAGTTCTGGCTTGGTCAATGTTGTCAAATGTTAGATCCACTTCTCTGAGGAAGGCATGGTAGTCACTGAGTAGGGGGGAGTTGGTTTCCACCAGAGGGGAGAACCATTTCAGGGCAGTTCCATTGTCTTGTTGCAGCTGGGCAAAGGCAGGCATGACACTGTGGTAGTGTATAGGTCCAAGGGAGAGATGCATCCAACACTTCTCAAGTGTTTTGTGTGTGGGGTGTTCACTGGGTGCAATAACCGCTGGCAAAAGCTTGCTAGGGATACTTTGGCTCTGTCTCTAATCTAATGTGATGAGGAATAAAGCCACAAGCTTGTCAGGGGAAAACTACTGAGCTATAATCCCCAACTTATTTGGCATCTTAACAAAAGTATGTGCTGAGTTCACCATCCTTTGAGATGACAATGTACTAAAGCTTCCAAAGTCAAAACAACTGTAAACTCCACCAGCAGGGACTTGATAAGAATGCAGCTGTGGTCAATAGTAGCAAGGACAGAAAAGTATCTTTGCCTGTACAAGAACAAGCTTGGGAAAGAATCAAATATAATAAAAGATACCTACTCTGAGTATTCCTCACAGGTAGTGCCTCCAAGGTCAGTTGGCTGTCAATGTGGTTTTCTGGGAGTTTCCTGTGGTCTGGGGTTGGAAGCTTAGGTAGCAGCAGGTAGCAGTGATCACACTAATCAGTAAGTCAGTATATTGATAAAAGGGATGATAATTTAATGTTAAGAGATAGCCTCCCTTATATACTTTTCTTATTGACTAAGTGATTACTAATCATGATGTTCCAGAAGGTTCTGGATATCAATAGAAATCTTAATGACATCAGAATAACCTGAGAATGTTCTAAGCAGGTGCCAGAAGGTTCTAAGAGGCACAGCAAATCCAACCAATCAGGAATCAGTACTCTGAAACCTCTGTAACATAGGGATACCCTATATGGTATGAAAATGGTGGGATGGTGACACAGGTTGATCATGTGTCACAGGTGCCGGTGCAGGTACTTGCCTACTATATAAGCACTTACTGCTAGTAATATTACATAAAGTGGGGGATAACTTATGCAATAAGGTAAGCAGGTGTGATAGTCAACCAGCTTATGGAATAGTACTGATCAGGCAAGGTAAATGGGATAAAACTAAAATTAGTGTAGTAGAGAAATAGGGAAGTAGAAAGCATGGGAATGAGCACATCTGTCAGTGGGTGTCACTGTGACCCCACTACAATGCTTGCAAATTTATATTCTAGACTGGACATGTTGGGGTAGCAGGAGATGGAGAGGTTTCTTGAGCTTGTTCAGGAATACTAAATACTACTAGCTAATATGTGGGTTATAAAGCCACTAGTTTGTCAAGAATACAATTATTGAGCTACAATCCCCAACTTTGAATAAGTTAGCATCACTTCAGAAGGTACTGGCTTTAACATCCTTTGATAGAGTATTGTACTAAAGCTTCCAATACTGTAACAACTGAAAACTACACCGGCAGGGTAATAAGGTGAATGCAGCTTGGGCCAATAATCTTACAAAGGTAAAGTATCTTTGCCTTTAGAGTACAAGACTAGGGAGAGATTCAGGGTGATACTTACGGTAGGTATTCCTTTACAAGTTCTTCTCAAGAACTTTGGGTAGAAGGTAGAGATCCATAGGTAAGTCAAGGGTAGTCTGACAAAGCTGTTATGTATAGTCACAAGGCTGTAGAGTAGGGCTAGGCAAGGCAGGGCCAGGAAAGGACTTATGAGTCAATCATCAAGGCAAGGCAGATTTCCAAGGCAAGGCTGTTTATTCAAGACATGTGTTTATCAGACTGAGGAATACATAAGGGGGGATAGGACTATATGTACTCTTTGACAATATGGATGCCAACAGATATTGCCTAATATAGATGGGGTTCTAGGGTGAGGCACAATAAGTGTGCCAAGATAGAAATAAACCAAAGAACAAACTAGAGCATTGCATGGGGATATGTCAAGGGTTGGCTGATCATATAACCAGGCAATATGGTATGTAATTTCCATATAGGGTAAGGGACTACATGAACTCCAAGGGGAAGCTTCCATAGAATGTTCTGCTGTGTAAAGCAACTTGGAGATTTCAAAAAGTTGCTAGAATATAGTAGAACTTTCTAGAAGGAACTTGGATTTCTTTGCGGACTTGATTTGGCTTTGTAATTGGAGGTCAGGGGTGATGTGGGATCATGACAGATTCTAGTCCCCCTTACAGGTGTGCTCTGGCTCTTGTTTATGTGAATTCTGTGTTGAATGTTGTAGAAGTGTGATAATGGAAAATATTCCATTACTACAATATCCCAAAACTAATATGGCACTCCTTTCCTTATTTTGCTTTTGCTATTGTAGTACACAAATGAAAGATAAAGAAAATCCAAGTTTGAAGAGCAAAAGCTCAACACCCTGGCAAGCAATCCACCCAAGAATTATCTGCCGTGCAGAACATGCAGTAGCCAACACATGTTTCAAATTGTAGCACATTTGAAGCAGTATGTAAGGAGTTATGATCAAAAGAGTCCAATTACCTTATATGCTATGCCTTTATTGCTATGATTACTATGGTGACTTTGATTGCATGTAACTTTTGATCCAGCCAAGCAAGTAACATGAAATTCTCACAAGCCCTGCACCTATATCTGATCTGCACAACTGGCAAATATTAGCTTTGTATCACATGTATTGTCTGAGCAATTGTTCAAAAACCTTGATTGCTCGGAATTTTCCTATACATGACTTCCCTACTGAAAAATAAAAGAGAATCTTTCTTTCCAGAATCTCCATACTATAATTACAAGTTTGAATGTTATACAACTTCCCCTGCATCACTTGCACTGTTGAATACTCTGACTTTGATTGGTACTACATGAGTAAAGAGACTACAAAGCACACAAGAATCCAATCTAAGTTATACAAGTAAACTACCACTTTTCTGTCAGAGAAGTCCTCTCTAAAAAACCTCTTTACTCTAAAGCGCCCTTTAGGTCTAAAGACCCCTTCAGAGACTTCTACACCACACCCCTTTAGGTTGAAGGAGAGCTCAGAATTTCTGTATTACAAAATGTTATATCAGAAAGGAAAGTGACTTCCTAATAAGGAAAAGTTACTTTGCAGTAAGTAATCCTAATAGCTGACAGAAGGTCAGAACACTGCTGTACAAGTGAGAAACACTGTCTACAGTTTATTCTGAGCCTAAGATTGAGGATATTAGTGAAATTTATATCTTGTATTGGTACATCAAACTCTCATTAAACTATTTCAGTACTAGCATACTGGAAGTTATTGTATATTGTTGATTAGATTCTACATTGTAGAGCAAGCCCTAAACTAATCATAATACAACTCAACAGAAGCTGGCTTGTCACCACAAGAAACCTGGCATCCTTTGGTAGAGCTTTCCTAATAAAAGTCAGTTGCTTGTTGCTCCCATCCCAACTTTGCACTACTTAACTGATTACCCATGTATTGTGGCTGCTTAGCTTCTTAATTCCATAGGCATAGGTGTCTCCATGCTTACATCTGTCCACAACATTTGCCAACTCTTCCTGGCTGTCCTCCATGTACCAGCTCATCACATCCATTATGGACTTGAAGGTAATATTCTTGATGAGATTGGGGCATGGCAGTACCTGTAACTTGACTCATCTTCCTATCTCCCTGGACATCTGCTCCATAGGAAACTCCCAAAAGGTGAAGCAGGCCCAATATTCTCTGCACACCAAGCAAGATTGAGTAGGGAATGGATACAGTAGCAGCATAGATCTACATGTTCAGCTTTATCTTTGTGGTATAGCCACTCAAATCTTGTTACAAACTCCTTGCACAACAGCTGAGGTTGTGTCAAGTTGGCATTGCTGATCTGCTTCTGGATAAATATTGCTACAATGTCCACATATAATTCCAATGCTTCCTATGTACTCTTGGTAGGAATGACTTTGTAATGCTGCATGAATAAATACATATCCAGTTCATCCAGTCTTTGCATTTAAATTGTTGCATATACACATGAATATTGATTGGAGCCTATGAGAAGTACTTAGGGTAGCAGATACTCTGCAATATCTTGCCAATTCAGTCAAATTTCTCCAGTATCTTGAAGGGCTCATTTAGCTTGACATGCCCCATGTTCAACTTAGTTGCCAGTATAGGGATATTGTTGAAAAGTAAATGCATTGCTCCCAGTGGAAAGCTTTTGCTCCAACAGATATGCTCTATTTGAAGTTACCCCTGGTTTCCAATTGATTCCATATTCAGGCCAATGGCTTATAGCTTGCCAACTTTTCTGCAATTGCATGCTAACTTCTGTATGTTCTCTCTGTGGGTGTATGATGTTATTAGTGTTGGTGTTTGTGTAATAATAATGTGTGCAAGTTATGGAATAAATCCCCTGTATCACACACATTTAACAGCAATACCATCCATTGTGCCCAGAAAAGCAAGCTATCTTGCTGATGGCTGGTGTATCTCCAATGCAGATGATAATATGCTCTTTGACATGATGGCCATTCACCGTTATTCTGCTGGAAAGCATACAAAATTCATCCAGCAATGGAAACAGATAGCTATCCTGGTTAGACAGCTATTTAGGCCCAGATACCAGTGAGACTATGATCAGATTTTTGCTCTGTTGCCACAAGATAGGTGGCAAATTCAGGTTGATGAGAATCAGTGGCCAGCAGGATTTGCTGGTAGAGTACTGGTTCAATGGAATCCTTCAAGTGCTAGGGCAAAGGCATGGCCATACATACCTTCAAAGCAGCCCTTGTTTCTTAACTGTTTGTAATGTTTGCCATCAAATATATTGGATATATTTGCACTTGATTGATACTGAGTGCAGTACTTGATAGCTTTCCAATATTTGTTGGACTGCATGAGCTTCTTTAAATGGGGTATAGCCGGAATATATCCGGAGTGTGAACAATGTTTTCCCTCAATGGCAGTTGATACTTGACAACTTGAACATGTTGCAATGGTGGCATTTTTGGATGCAAATGCCATGCAACTATTAACACATGCTGGAATCAGGACAGTCTCTTGGCTGTAAGTTACCAAAGCCTAAAGATCAAAAGACATTAAAGATTCCCAAAGCCATTGTATACAATAATGAAGAGTGGGCCAATATTCAAGAGGCTGTAGGAAGTTCAGCATATCATCACCTTAAGGCTGGCATACCATGATACCATCAGGAACTTAAGGCCAAGCAGAATGCACATGACTTGTTCCATGAGCATTGTCATGGATTCAAACCAGTAAGCAAATTTTGGGCCAACATACGTGTACTAAGAAAGTATCTCAAGAATAGCAGTAACTATCAAAGGGAGAAGAACTAGGGTGCAATGGTTAAAGACCAGCGTCTTCCTTAAGAGCCTGTTATAAGCAGGGCCAAAAGCTCTAAACAAGCATCAAAGAGAGATCAGGTGGCTGGAAAAGTGTCAACAAGGACAAGCAAGCAGTTACAGATTCACCAGCAAGACATTTATCAAGGAAAAAGCATGGTTTCACTCAAGAAGCACTCAGTCAAAGTAGCAGTGAAGGACCTGTTAGTGCCCAAAACTAGTGGCTACCTCAGAAGCCACAACTACAGCTGAGAGCTCAAAACCTGCAGAAAGAAACATCAGGTTGCATGTAGTGTGCCAGCAAGGGACAAGCAGGCCAAAACAGATGCCTCAGAGCAGCATTTATTGAGGAGAAAATGTTGCTCAATACAAGAAGCACTCAGACAATGTAGCAGTGAATGACCTGTCAATGATAAATGAAAAGGTAAAGGGAAAAAGGTCTACCTTAGCTAGAGACAGGGGAGTGTAAGAGAAATGATGCAGTTCTTGCCAACTAATGCCTTAAATCAGTTACAGATTGAATCCTGTCATAGCCAAGAAGAATTACCAACAAGAAAACAGCAGTTCTTGCAAGTGTTGGAAGTGTATCCAGTTGAACTACACTGCAGAGAGGTAGATGATTTAGCAGAGAAAGGCAATTTATCTACCACAGCCTCAACATCCTCCATTGTTGACAGAGTGGGGGTCCAACTTACAGACAAGGTAACAATGTCAAGAACTCAAAGAATACAACAATGCCTTCAGTGGAATCTTGGAACATCAATAGGCATATCAAGAGGTTGCAGCACCTCTTCAAGAGCAGTACCCAAGAAAATGCACTTGAGTAATGCCAGGATTTATTGCAAAGACTGGCAAATGAGGTGCTAGACCTTGCAGTGCTGGCTGAAGACCAGGATGTATGGAACCAGTGAATTAACAGTGGCATTATGCCATAGGGTTCCCACCAAAGTCATGGAAACAGAGTGTGACAGCAGAAATACTTATTAAGTGGTGGATTTTAATGAAGCTACTTGTACAGTGTGGGGTTGGGCCTGGTGTTAGTGTAGGGTATAAGGACTTCTATAGGTCAATATAACTAGCAGTTGAGATACAACTGAAGTTTCAACAGAAATAATCTTTTGGTATGCATGAAAACAAGAGAAATGGTTAAGTCAGGAAGTAAGTGCTGTAAAAATTTGTATTTCCACCTAAATATTCACCTAACTTAGTCACTTAGATCATTACCTTCATATCCTAGAGAATACTGACCAAATTCCTTGTTGGGATTTACTTGGAATATTTTCACCAAAATACCAGGTACCCAGAACATGAAAATTCTCAAAGTTGTCCAAACAGCCCCAGATTTTGCACACATGTTCTTGGGACCTTCCTTAACCGATTCTATGTGTTTGTAATGCTAAGACCATGTAAAAGTATAAATACTACTTTTACATTCAATAAATCATTAAGTGAAAACCACATAATCTACTTGTTCTCCAAATCACTTCCAATATCTCCAAGACTCTTACAACAGTATGGAGTGTGAAAAAGAGTCAATAGCCAATCAAAGTTTAAAAATGTAGGAGGTGATTTAGTGTCCAATATTAGAAAGTGAGAGAATTGGTGTAGAACCAATCAAAAGCCACTTATGTATTGTTGTGATGAAAATTTTTGACCAAGTTTCTTGTGAAATCTGGGGTGCATTTCTATTTGACAGTCTTTGCAGTATCCTGATGGAATCAATACATCTTGGTCATGGGACCTTAAATTTGTGACAGCCTTTTAACAGGATCATCACAATTATTTCCCATAGGGTGACTGAGGAATATCAGGCCCTAATGGAATATCAGACTTGGGACTTGGTCAGATTAACAATCAATCAAAAATCAATTAGATGCAGATGGATCTTCAAGACCACATATAAGGCTGATGGTACAATTGAAAGATACAAAGTAAGACTTGTGGCCAAAGGATATTCTCAGACAAAAGGACTTGACTATACTGAGACATTTGCACCAGTAGCCAAGTTTTTTCCATCAGACTAATATTAGCTATTGTAGCTAAATTTAAGTTATTTATTCATTATATGGATATAAAATCAACATCTTGAATGGAGAACATTTTGAAGACATCTACATGAACTAGCCTGACAGGTCAGTTGACCAAGATAACCCCCATTTTGTCTGCAAGCTTAAAAATCTCTATACAGTTGCAAACAATCACCATTTGCCTGAAAGTGCAAGATAGATTCATATTTGGAATTTTTGAGTTTCTAAAGGAGTACTGCTGACTTTACTATCCACTGTAAGCCAGGTAGGCCAAACCTAGTTCTATAAGCACTCTATGTGGATGCTCTAATTATAACTACCAATAGCCAAGAAACATTAGCAGGGAGTAATTACAGCTTATCTAAGGAGTTCAGGATGTCCAATCTAGGAGAGCTCAGTGACCACTTAGGGATAAAGTTCTCCATAGACAGAAATACCTTAACTATTACCCTAAGCCAATCTAATTATACTCATAAAGTATATAAGAAGTACCAAATGGATGACAGTAAACTGGCAGCTACCCCAGTGGAGACTAACCTCAACTTTGTCAAAACTCCACCATATCAAGTGAGCTTGGTGCCATCTGCAAGCTCAGAATTCCCTTACCAGTCTATGTTTGGCTGTTAGATGTATTTTATGCTTGGAACATGTCCAGATATCTCATATTCAGTGGGAGCTGTCAGCCAGCATAATCCAAATTATGGATCTGGTCAAAATGTAGCAGTTAAGCTGATTTTCAGATACCTAAAAAGAGCTGTTGATATCAGCTTAAGTTGCACCTATAGGGATCAGAATAGGATCTTGTGGGATACTCTGATGGTGATTGGGAATGACATTTAGAAGACAGAAGATCCATTACAGGATACACCTTTTGTTACTGTAAAGGTGCAATTTCATGGAATTCAAGAAAGCAGCCAACCTGAGCACTTTCCACCACAGAGGCAGAGTATATGGCAGCCTGTGAAGCTACAAACAGGCAATGTGGTAGAAATCCAACTTTTCATGCTGGAACCAAGCACCTATATATTAGATATCATTTCATACTTGAAGCTATAGAGAGTAACTTAGTTAACCTAGTTTACTGTTCTACAGATGAAATGATTACAGACATATTTATTAGCCTATTAGTTGGAGACAAATTTAAATATCCTAGGTCACAATTAGGACTAGTCAGTATGAGCACTTAGTTGAGTGGGAGTGTTGAAAAAATTTGTAATTTGACCTATATTTTCACCTAAATTAGTCACTTAAGGCATCACCTACAAATCTCAGAGAATACTGACCAAATTCCTGATTGGGATTTACTTTGAGAATTCTCATGTTGCAGTACCTGAAGTTTTGGTGAAAACATTCTGAGTTGTCCAAAGAGCCCCAATATTTGTACATATGTTCTTGGGACCATCCTAAACATATTCTATGGGATTTTTATACCAATATTGGGTACAAGTATACATACTACTTTTACATTTAATGAATCATCAAGTGAAAAACACATAATCTACTTGTTCTCCCAATCACTTCCATATCTCCAAGATTCATACAACAGAATGTGCCATTGTGTAATACTGACATGGAGCTCTCAAGAAGTTGCTAGAATGTAGTAGAATGCTCTGGCAGGAATTGGGATATCTTCACAAACTTGATTTGGCTTGATCATCATAGACCAGGGATGTCATGTGATGATCACAGTACCAACTGATTCTGTCCAAAAATTATGGGATAATTTTTGATCTTGGATCATAGACCTTGCCATATCAATTATTGATCTGTTAGCATGCTCTGATACTTCATTTTGCTGTGGGTAGTATGGTACAGTAGTCTCTTGCCTCATCCCATAAATCTTGCACAAGTGGGTGAAGAGCTTTGAGGTATATTTTTCACTATTGTCAGTGTTCATCTTCTTGGTTTTTTCATCAATTTTTCTCTCCACCATGGCTTTAGACTCCCTCAGCTTAGACAGAGCTTCTTCCTTTCTTTCCATGAAGTAAACCCATGCGTATCTTGTATAATCATCTATATAAAGGGATAAATTTTGCTTAGGTCCACACAAATCTGAGTGAATTAGATCTAATTTTTTCTTACTTTTGATTGGCCTGGAGCTCTTGAGCAGTTGTCTGGCTTGTTTCCCATATATGCAGACTTCACAGTGCTCTAAATTAGCCAGGGGATCAGTTTTTACTCCGGAAATTAGCTGATCTATGATCATTTTGTACAAATAATCAAAATTGATATGTCCAATCCCCTGTGCCAAAGCATTAATGTTACTTCATTTAAATTACTTTTATTTGCTTCCAGATATGATGGAATATAAGTCAGCCTGCATAGATGTTGATCACTGATACCCAGAGCAATATGGGCACCATTTTGAGCAGTGATCTGTATCTGGAATTGTCAAGCTGAAACTGAGTCTTTCTGCTGTGACCTTGCTTACAGATGTATGTTCTTGGCTATGGCTGGTACATGGCATACTTCTTTGGGTTGGAATTGTTGAGTTATCACCTAAATATTCATGCTAACTTAGTCAAATAGATCTTATTCTGGGATTAGCATTCTGTGCTGACCAAATTTCTTTTTGGGATTTACTAAGAATATTTTCACCAAAGTGTAAGATACCCATATTATATTTTTCTCAAAGTCATCCAAAGGACCCCACACTTTGCACACATACTCTTGGAGTCTTCCTTAACAAACCCTACACTTCTGTTTGCTTTACTTTATCAAAAGTACAAATACCATAATTTTGATCAATACATTTACAAGTGAATTATTTGTAAATCCTCTGGTTCTCTACACCACTTCCAATACTCCTCAGAAAATTGCAACACTTTGAAGGTGAGTGTGTGACATACTTCACTGCTTGTGAGGCTTACTTGGAGAATTACTTCTCCAACTACATCTGGTGTTCTATTTTTACCCATGAAAACCCTCTTGATTACAATTTCTCAATATTGGCTGAAAAGTTCTTTATGGTGTGTAAAGTGTTCAGATGCTCCAGATTTAATATACCACATCTGAGAGTCCTTGTTGGTAGTCTCACTTAGTGCAGATATGAATAGTCTATCTTCAGTTGTTGCAGCATTTCCATATTCAGGCTTTTGTTGCTGATTATCTCTCTTTTTGAGGTAATGGTTTAATGTGTGTACTTTCCTTTTGTAGTAGCTGCAAAACAGGTTGCTGCTGCCTTTCAAGGTTCTTGAGTACCTTTGTTGGTGGTTATTGTTACTTATTAAAGTATTTTCTTCTTCCTTCTTTTTAGCACTTGATTTTCTTAATTCCCCATCCAGGAGCCTTCCATATAGGTAATCTAAGGTCAAATCTTCAGTTTTATATTCTGGAGCCACTACAAGGCCCCAAAGTGCATCTATGAGGCTATTCAAAAGGGTAACTACCACAGCTTCATTAGTAGTTTTACATTCAGGGATTCCATCTCATCAACCAGAGGAGTGGATCTATTAGTATATTTTTCATTTCTGCTGCTGGGAGCATATTTGCAGTAGAGAATTTTTGTCTAAGATGCATTGTCTTAATAGCTGAACATGATTAGTAGGCGTCTTCTAAGGCCTTGTAAGTATTCTTTGCTGTTTCTACTTGTGATCTTTGGATTAGCAATGTGTCTTTAGCATCAAGGCAAATGCAGTTAAAGGCACTTTGTTCTTTCTTCCAAAATTTTTAAAGGCTTCTTCTCCAGTGTTTTTAAGTGGGCATTCTTCTCCCATAACAATATCCCAAAGGCCTCTTTCCTGTAGCCATATCTTCATCTTCACCTTCCAGACTTGCTATTTGGGTCCATCCAACTTTTCATCAGAGGGAAAGGTTCCAGTAGTTGCAGTTATAAACATTGCAGAGAGTGACAGATTGGGGCTCATAACTTTTTGTAAGAGTCTTGGACATATTGGAAGTGATTGGGAGAATAAGTAGGTTATGTGGTTTTCACATAATGATTTATTAAGTGTAAGAGTCTTGGACATATTGGAAGTGATTGGGAGAATAAGTAGGTTATGTGGTTTTCACATAATGATTTATTAAGTGTAAGAGTAGTACTTATACTTTTACATGGTCTTGGCCAAAAACCCACACAGAATATGCTTAGGAAGGTCCCAAGAACATGTGTACAAGGTTTGGGGTTGTCAAGACAACTTTGAGAATTTTCACATTCTGGGTATCTGATGTTCTGGTGAAAATATTTGAAGTAAATCCCAACAAGGAATTTGGTCAGTATTCTCTAAGATTTATAGGCAATGATCCAAGTGACTAAGTTAGGTGAATATTTAGGTGGAATTACAAATTTTCACAACACATCACAGGGTGAGAGGCCAGGAATACAACCTCTGGAGCACCAATCCAGGCAGAGAATCAACCACCTGCCAGCCAAATTTCAAATCAATACTACATAACATACAGATCAGCCAGTGGAGCCACATGATGCACCATCAATACAGGTTTTAGGCTTGGAGTTGACAGTCCCCTCCCATGCATCCCTGCTTTACATCCTGTAGGGTATTGCCAAAATGCCTGATCCCCAGCTTTGGCTGAACCCACTACCCTGAAGGTGAGGTTGGTGTCTAACTGATGCCAATCACTGACTCCACCAGGATCAGTGAGACCTCACCACGCCTGAATTTCCAGGACTATCTGGTGCATGATGCTGGGTGCATCTTACACACCAGGTGGGATTCTTGGCGTACCAAACCATCAGGCTTGTCACCCAGCCAAGCACCCGCCTAGCTCCCAGGGAACAAGAAGAAGAGAACCGGGGTGCCTCCACCACCCCAAGCGGGTGGAGGGGGAGTACATGGGTGGTCGAGATGGTCTCAGAGATGGACTTATCTAGCAATGGATTGGAGATTCCACTTGGCATGTGGTTGTCTACGCAGCCATCACCGTGGAAAGGATCAGAGACAGGGTTGGGGCCAAACCAGGAGACACAGTGTGGACATAGGTGGCGTACTTGCAGTTCGATGCGGGATACGGGGATCTGCGGAGGTGGTTAGACAGAGCAGTGCGGGAGCGGGATTAGACAACCGGGAACCCCGGGACTATGCAGGGCGAATGGTGGTGGAAGCGGGCAGCAAGGCCAGTGCCTTGGCGGGGGATTTTCCGACGTCATGCCGCTTGGTAGATTGGTTCTGGCCGGCATCAATCAGCGAGTATGTGGCACTCGCTCAAAACTAGCTCCGCCATAGCAGGTTAGACGGTCCAGGTACCCTGGAGGCTCAAGATGGTTCGACTGATCCTAGCCACGTACGTGTCACCAAACCTCACCGGTCCATCCCCCAGTAAACCGCACCACTTCGCCAAGACCCACCCACTAGCGCCAAGCACCTGAGATGCCTGGACTGGATCATCCGGATCATCCTACTCTGGAAGAAACCCGCTCTGATCATTGGGAACGTGATTGGCCACTGGATGGGTCGATATCGTTGAAGATCCGACCATACAATGTGGGCAGCCCCACGTTTCTCAAGCCAATGATGGAGACCATCACAAGGATGAGCGATGTGTAAATCGGTCATTCGGAACGCATATTACCACGGCGGGACCGGGGATCTCGGGTTGAGATCCTAGCGCACGAGAGTCTGACAGCATGTATGGTCAGGGGACACCGGATTTGCGAATCACACCTGAGTGGGCCAGTGGAAATGTTCGAAGGAAGAATGGAATTCATGGACAGGTGTGCGTAAATGAGCCCAATCTATTCTTGGCAACCCAGGTTTAATGAAATCGATTTCCACCCCTCTCCCGGGTCACCTGACACCGGATCGAAATTTTCGTCCATGTGTGGATTGCAGCGTCCGTTCGAATCCCCCTACGTGACTATATATCCGTTCGACCAGACCACCGCCCGTTCCCAAAACTTCCCCCCCCACCACCACCACCACTCTCCTCGTAAGGTTACGAGACGACGACCCCACGAAACACACACCAAGAACAACCAACCGTCGACGACCCACACCCCGCTTCCCCTTCACATTTCCCTTCAGCACCAGTTCCAACCATGGAGTTCTCACCGGAGGAGGAACGGTCTGACCCGACCAAGTATTCGATCACTTTGGACCAGGAGAAGCTCCCCACGCGAACCACCGGGCTTTCGGAACTCTTCGACGACGACACGGAGGACTCCTTCACCGACACCACCCTCCAGGCGTACTGCTCCTACGAAGCCCCACACGACCCCTCGCCCCCGTATTCCTCGGCCACCCCGCCGGCCGAAGGGAAGTTCCAGAGCATCCACACCACGAAGGACATCTTTGACGAGCAGCGAAAGTTCGCCTACGTCGGGCTGTGCACCGTGGTGCTGGCGGAGTTGGAGGAGTCCCTTGCGGAGGAGGAGTTCGGCGCGGCGCGGGGGAGCTGGGCGAACTTCTCCAAACGACTGCTGCAGAAGCTGTTCGCGCACATGGATGTGGACCCCAAAGGTAAGTGAGCCCCGCGGAAGGTTGAACAGCGGCGGACCACACCCGCCCACCCTCGACGTTGATTGACCCGGACCTTTCCCAGAACAGGAGATGCTGCTACAGCTGAGGCGCCACGGCCTGGTGGCGGAGGACATGTGCAGATCGTTGGTGGAGAAGGGGCAGAGTGTTACGGTGGAGACGCTCGAGACCCCCGAGACGGCCAGGAACTCGAAGAACTTCGCCGAGATCCAGCACACGGTCACCATCGACATCCGGTGGACGATTATCTGCGACCTGTTTCTGCTGTGCATCTCGGACAACATGTACGATCCCCGGGCCCGGGTGCTGCTGAAACGGGTGGCGGGGCTGCTGGGGCTCGGTTGGGTGGACGTGGTGGACCTGGAGAAGAACGTCACCCAGCAGCTGCAGCTCTACGAGGTGGCGGAAACGTTGAAACACGACAAGGAGTCCTACGGGCGTAACAAGCGGAACAAAACGAAACGGCTCATCCTGATGGGTCTCGCGGTGACAGGTAGTTTTCAAGGGAGCCATTTGGGACTGTGGTCCACCCGTAGTAACGTGATTTGACCGGATTCCACAGGGGGCAGTCTGGTGCTCGGACTTTCCGCGGGACTGCTTGCGCCGGTGATCGGGGCCGGTATCGGGGCCGCGTTCACCGGACTGGGAGTGGGAGGGACCACGGCGTTTTTAGGAAGTACCGGAGGGATCGCGCTCATCACCACAGGGGGAGCAGTGACCGGAGCAGGTAAGAGAGCGTAGTTCGCATGATCTCCGTTGGGCGAACTCACATCGGAATTCGGTTTAGGGCTGGCCGGTAAGAAGATGGCCAAAAGGACCAAAGGGATCAGCACCTTCCAATTCATCCCTCAGCACGATGCCAAACGCGCGAACGTCCTGATCACCATTGGCGGGTGGTTGACCGGAGAAGATGACGAGGCGACCCTCCCGTTCTCCACCGTGGACCCGGACAACGGCGATCATTTCAGTCTGTCGTGGGAAACGGAGGTCTTGAGACAGCTAGGAAACGCCCTGAAGATGGTCGCTGGTGAGGTAAGGATTCCTGGGATTTCCCCGCTCCGTTGGGTACGACCGACTAAGCCCCCGCATAGGTTGTCAGCTTCGCGACACAGCAAATCTTGCAGCACACCATGCTGCACGCCCTACTGGCCGCTTTGGCATGGCCTTTGGCCCTCACCAAAATCGGGTACTTGATCGACAACCCATGGTCCATCGGATTAGACAAGGCCCGTAAAGCAGGCTTGGTACGTTCGGACGACATTGAAAAGCGACACTTACTCCATCAACTGAATCCCCCCCCCCTCTTTCTTTCCCTCTCTTGACGAATAGGTCTTGGCCGACACTCTACTGAACCATGTTCAAGGGCACCGCCCGGTAAGCCTGGTCGGCTTTTCTCTAGGGTCCCGAGTGATCTTCTACTGCCTGCTAGAACTTGCTCGAGTCAACGCGTACGGTATAGTGGAAGATGTCTACCTCTTCGGAACCCCAGTCACAGCAAGCACCAAGCAGTGGAAGCAAGCGGCCAGCGTGGTCTCGGGGAGATTCGTGAACGGTTACGTGAAAACGGATTGGGTGCTAGGTAAGCGAGCGTTCCTCCTCGACCGGCAAATCACATGCCCACCCAACTGACCCCTCCTCCCCCAGGATTTCTTTACCGGGCCAGCGCGGTTGGTCGGCCCATCGCGGGACTACGTGCGGTGGCGGACGTCCCGAACCTGGAGAACCTCGACCTCACCGACATGATCAACGGACATCTCCTATACCGCGCCAGCATGCCCCGGCTAATGAAGAAGATGGGCATCCAAGTGACCAGCGAGACGTTTGAGGAGCCAGGGCAGGAGGCGGAGGAGAGCACCCCGGCCGCCGCCCACCAAAGGGACCTCGAGCAGATGCGGAAGGAGTTGCTGGCGGCCGGGTGCGAGGTGAAGGAGATCGAGAGCACCATGCCGAAGCTAGTGATCGAGAAAGAGACGGTCCAACCGGAGGTGGAGGTGAATCTGGCCGTGCCGATGCCAGTCCGCTTCCGCCACACGAAAGCAACCGTTGGATTGTAATAGAATTGGCGCGGACGTGTAGTGTAAAGTAACCGAACTAGATTCCTTGTAAATTCCCACCTCGCGAGTCTCTCTATAAATAAACAACGAATCCGAATGATCCGGTACATGTGTCAATGGTCGATGGTCGATGGATAGATGATACACACGTTTATTATGGAAATAGATGAAGGATCGATAAGATAAGAATGAGGAAATGTGTTTGCATGAGGCAAAACTAATTACATATTCATACATTGGGTCGAGTCAAAAAAAACCTGGTTGCTCCATGCCAAGGATATCTTCGGAGGGGGGGAATGGGAATGGGAATGGGAATGGGGTTGGTGGTATATGACAATCAATGAGTTAAGAGGGGCTCAGTCGGCGGGTTACAACTGACCTTGGAGGATCATGTCAATGCAATTATTAATGTATTCCTTCTTGTGGGTCATGTCCATTCCGAAATGGCGGGACAGTTCGTCACGAACTTGCTTCTTGGTGATGGACATTAGGTTGGCAGTGGACAGGATGTGTCGGATCTCCTCCATGATCTCATGGTCCGAGACAGGATTGATCACACTGCCAGGTCGGCTGCCAAGTGGCTGCATCTGATGATAGCCAGGAGCACCCATCATGGGGGAGAGGTTGGAGGCATTGCTTGCGCGAGGGTTGTATCCAGGAACATCCAGCGTGGGCCCACGGCTGCGGGAGTAATCCCTGTATTCCGACCTGGCCACTGAGTAGGCCCTCGAGTTGCGATCTACAGAATGGGATGGATTCCGACCTGGCATCGGGCCAGCTGGATAGGGCGACATGCTATGACTATGGATTGATGGAGGAGCAGGAGAAACGGAGCGGCCACGCATGCCGGTGGGTAGGTATGGGTCAGGGATGCTGTGGGTTGAAATGGGCGCCATGCCTGTGTACACCGAGGTGTTATCCGGGATGCGGGACTTGGAGCGACTGCGATAGCTCTCCCGGGCTGACGGGCTGGATCCTTTGGATTCGTGGGACACGTGGGTGCCAACTTCCCAAAGCTCTTGCTCGTAATCACTCCATTTCTTGAGGGGCACCGAGGCGGGGTCAAACTTCTCCTCGGTCGAGACGTGGGTGACGCTACCCTTCTCACCAACGACCACACGGGTGTTACCCCAAGAGAAGTCGTCAAAGTGCCAGAAGGCGTAGACCGGGAGGAAGAGACTGAAGATGGGTAGGGAGAGAAGGTATACAATCATCCAGCCAATGTGCTGCCATTGACGTTTGATCAGGAAGATGAAGATCTGGAAGCCGTAGATGGCGGCAAGCATGATGATGGCGATGACCGGGAAGGAGGATGGGTCGGTGATCACCTTGTACAAAAGGAAGCCAAGGTAGAAACACTGCACCGGCATGATGATGGTCGAAAGCAAATCGATGAACACAACGAATCTCATGGAGAAGCAGCAGAAACCGCAAAGACGAGGAAGATACAGCAACTCGGCCAGGTTATGGATGGTGGAGTTGATCCAACGACGCCGCTGCGACAACAACACCGACCACTCATCAGGGGCGTTGGTTTGACACTTGGCATCGGGCGTGAAAGTCATCTTGTTGTAGTTGAAGTGCTTCAACATCAACGTGGTCAGGTAACGATCCTCACCAAGCGAGAGCAAATTCTTCTTGTGGAGGGTGTCGACCTTGTTCTCGGAATACTCCTCGATGATCACGTTGGCGATCAGGAGAGGCTGGTTCTTGATTGGGGTACGGAAGCGATACATACAGAAGCAACCGGGTAGGCAGGTGACCGATCCGAACAGCGACTCGAAGGCCTTGTTCAAATGATGGGAAATGAAATACTCGAAGACTTGGATCATGGTGATGAACGAGGCCTTCTCATTCAACAGCTGCGTTTCTCCACAGAGACCCATGATCTTGGAATCGTTAAGCATGCAGGAGATCATTCGGTTGAGCGAGTCTGGCAGAACGATGGTATCGGCATCCACCATTAATACATACTCGTAGAAGAATGGGTCCACACCGATCACATTCTTGATCTGATGGTACATCTCGAGCTCAAGCGGAGTCATCTCGGTGTTGAAGTGGACCTTGTTGAAGAACTGCATGAGGATCAACTGCGAGTCACGTTTACCACGATTGCCTGGTCTGGAGCGTTCGGAAGGCTTTCCTATCTTCACCACAACGATGTATGGCACAACGTGGCCCGAACATTCGTAAAGACCGGTGTACACCTTGCCCATGTTGAGCTGCTGATTACCCTCGCCTAGCGCCTTGTAGGCCAAAGGCTCCGGCTCCACGGATGCGTCATGGCCAAGGATATCCAACACAATCATGGGAGTGGGCTTGTCATTTCCACCGCCGATGATCATACCATCAGCAACAACAAACAGAAGCTTGCGCTTATCATCATACTTCAGCACAGCAAGCGAGTCGATGGTTCTCTTGAGAGAGTCTTCGCCTTCGGTATAACAAGGGACCTGACAAACCACAAACTTGTCGTGATCTTCTGGCTCTCTTAATGAACCAAGTTGCAACGCAGCCAAGAACTTGAAGAGAATGATGGACATCATGAAAACGGTGGCAGCAAGTAGGAAATAATTCGAGAACATGCATTGGGGCGAATTTCTGGTATCCACGACACCGGCATAAAACAGATTCCGAAGACACCTCATCATCTGCGCCTTCTGCTCTGGTTGAGCGGCATAGAGCGCATTAATGTTGCCAGTGACATCCTGTCCGTTGTTGCTCTTAAAGGTGTCGTAAAGATTTGGATCCAGGAAGTCCAGGTTGACGTTACCTCTATCCCCCCATCCTGGAGGGTTGCTGGTAAAAGCAGCCTTGTATCTGGTCAAGTCGTACACCTTGTTATCGACAATTCCCCATACGCCACCATTAACAGTTTGCGCCTTCTGGCGAACGGCCTTGGTCGAATAAGCCACTTGACCTTTGGCGAACTTCTTGCGCATGTAAACCATCAGGTTATTGGTGTAATAATCGTTTTTCGCGTAGTCGTTTCCGATGGCAGCAAAGCGATAATCATGGTAACGGGAGTACGGCTCCAGGGTGTAATTCTCAATGTTCACCGAAGGGTCGATCTGAAGGCCGTTCCACCCGTCACACACCATGTTGACTTGGACAGGGAAAAGCAAGCTAGCATCGGTTCCGGCGAAATTCTTCATATCATTGAACGTGATACCATAGTGGTTGAGATCTTTGAAGTCAAACACTTCACCACGGATAGCCAGGTACGGCTTATCTTTGGTGGTGTAGCTGGCGAGTTCGCTGGGAGAGTAGACATGCTGGCGGGGGCAAATGATATTTCCGAAGAAGATCAAGAAGAACACAACGATGGCGCAAATGAACAGGATCAGGATGCAGAGGGCGGTCTTTTCACGCCAGGCCATCCGGATGTCAGGCCGCTTCATTCTACCACAGGTGGTCAGGGTGAAAGTGGGGATCCACCAGGTGAGGAACCATGTGCAACAGACCCATCGCTTGCGCTGCTTCGACACCGGCTCTTTCTCTTCCACCGGCAACTGCGCCTCGACCTTGGAGACCTCGGGGCCCTTCATGGTAGGCTGTGGGGCAAAGATTTCCGATGTCATGGCAGACTGGTTTTCTGGACGCTCGAAGTAGTCATCGTCACTGTAGAAGGAACGAGTGTCAGCGCTAGTAGCATAGGATTGGGAGTCCCGAAGAGTGGGGGACGAGATCGATCGGAATGTGGCGGGCACGGCTGCCGGGGAGGTAGGGATATCCATGGAACCATGAGGAGAACTTGGCTCACCATCCTTCTTGCGCTTCTTGGCATCGGCCTCGATCAGACGAAGATTGTCCTCAAGATCCCTCCAGGCATCAAAGCCGAGGTAGACTTTGGTTGCGCCAACCACCATCTCTTTCTCGTTCCAACCGAAGATGGTGCAGGTGGTTTGACACTTCTGCTTGGCGTCCCGGGTTTGGTCCAACCCCATAGGCTCAATCACCGTCGCATAGCGTTCCAGAAACTCGTCATGGGTCAGGGAAGTGGTGTAATCCATCTGACGACGGTTTGCTATTTCGGCAAGTCCCATGTATCTAACCTGGAGTTTGACTTTGCGGGAGTCGAACTGGCCGGGCTTTTGGGTATCGTTGGGGCGAATACACAGAACAAACCATGGAACAGTCTCCTGCAGGGTCTCCACCAACTCATCCAAAGCCCCCTTCAGCTGAGTGGTTACACCTGTAACCTTCTTGGTATCTTTACCGGGCTTGGTACGAGGACGACGCATGGAAGGCTTTCTGGTGGGGATGGCTGGGGTTTGGGCGGCAACGATTGTCGACTCGTTTCTGGGATGGCTCTCGTATGCTACAGTCTTGTCGCTGAACAGTCCAGCGATGAAGGGATTGCTAGTGGAGGCCATATCGGAGCCACCACGGAAGAGACCAATGAAGTCCGAGCCAATGGTGTCATTGTTCTTCTCCGAGAATTCATCAATGCGGTAGGCCACCTGGCCAGCGAAATGCTGAATGGCAAAGTTGCCATGGGAACCCTTCGGTGGTGGGTGGAAGTTGCTGTGGGATGAGTGTTGTTTCCTGAAGCTCTCCAACAAAGTCTCTCCATCGGACTCTGCCTGGCCAAGGGCCTTCTTATCCATCAGGGCTATCAAGCCGGAGTTTGGCTTCATGAACAGGTCAAGACAAGGGGAGTTGTCGAAGTAGAGAACCTCCGGTGCAGCGATTCCCTGCTCCTGGTACTCCTCATTGAATGCCTCGAAGATGTGGTGGTTGATGAAGTTGTGAATGCGTTCGTTGGTGAAGTTAACGCAGAACTGCTCGAATCCGTTGGACTCGAAGCTCTGGAACCCGGGCATATCCACCAGCCCGATGAAGTTGCTCTGGGTGTCGGAGCAGAGTTTGGTGTTGATGAACTCGACAATCCAGCTGAACAGAAGCGAGTAAAGCGCCTTTGATAGGCTGTCTCGCTGGACCTCGGCCTTTTTGGCGTTGAGGAAGGTGGTACAGATCTCCTTGCGAATGATGATGGACTTGTAGGTGAGGACGCTCGCTAGATCCGTGGCGTTGACCCCGAGGAATTCGGCAACGGTCAGCAACTCATCTTCATTTTTGATGGAGGTGGCTTCGTTAGGGCGGTTTGGGTGGTCCATGAAGGTGATATTGCCTAGATGGAGAATCGCGGCCAACAGTCTGAAGATTTGGTTTTGGTATTTCTTGTTGAAGCCAAGGGACTTCATAGATGCCCGTAGGGTATTGAACATAGCCATGTCCTGCTCACTGAAGCGGGATCCGCTGGCAAGATATGTGTTAGTGTCGGCCAATTTTAGGTGGCTTCTCTCTTCATCAGTGGCTCCGGAGAGTAAGTAGTAGAATATATGGAAGTTCGATTCGTTGACGTTGGGGGACACGACCCGGGACTTTTCCAGGAGATAGTCCATGATCTTGGCTCCAATGACTCTACCACGCTCGTTGAATTGAACTTCGGTGTAATTCCCGAAGCGGGAGGCGTTGTTGTTGTGCAAGGTCTGGGCGTTACCAAACGCCTCCAGGATGTTGGTGGCATCTTGGATTTGGCCCATGATGTGCGAGTCCTTTTTCGAAGATTCTCTCAATGCAGCCAACATGCGAAGACCCATGCTTTTGATGTAGGACTTGCCACCGCCAGTCTCACCACTAGAAACACATCAGAGTTAATCGAGGAAACCGGGGAACACGGCGACTGAAAACATTACCTGAAAATGATGGCTTGGTCGTAGCCAGTCCTTCTCATATCCAAGTAAGCGTTACTAACAGTTTCGAATATGTGAGGGGGCAACACCTGTCTTTGGCCAGAGATATCCTTGTAGTCATCGAGGTATCTTTGGAGGGCAACTTCGTTGAAGTTGTCCAGAGGCTTGTATGGGTTCAGGGAGACAAGGGTGCGGGTACCAATTCTAGTGAATATGCTATCCTGTTGGTAGAAATCACGGAGGGTTGAGGTGACTTCGTCTTCATTGAAAGAGGACAGGTTGACGAGGTTGTGGCCATCTTCCGATAAGCCAATTGGTTTTCTACTACCCATAGTAGAAAGGCTCTATTATATACGTATTGTCGGAAGGTATTATGAAAACAGAAAAGCAATGAACAAATGCAAAAGGGCGACAAATAATTCGGGTGGTCTATTTGTGCTCTCCAGGTGGAAGTAAGGTCAAGAAATATATGGAGGAGGACCTTTCGGAATGTCGTGGGTGGAAGGAGGGACGAAGGGATCAGAGGAAATATTAGCACAGCAATTTAAGAGCACAGCGCCCTTCCATAATGGAAAAAAAACTATAAATAACAACACACAGATTAATTGGCAAATTAGTAGAATATCCTAAAGTATAGATAGTTGGCGCACCTTATTTGGAAGCACCCATGAGTACAAATTTCCAATCATTAGCGCTGGTGTTCATTTTGTGTGATGGGGAGAGAGTATTAACCTTATTCCAAGTGTATATGGAGGGGAATATTTTGCGTATATGCTGGCCTAAACGGTAACTAATCAACATATTTCTTTTATCGGAATAATTGGCAATTTCTGTAATCTCGAAGCAATCAATATTTCTCGTCTTTGATCCCATTTCAAAACACCACCTGGCCATGATCTTAATTAAAAGCGTAATTGGCACAGTTTTCGGAACTAGGTAACCTGGGAGAGCCAATAAGAAGGCCTGGTGTTGTGTGTCAATAATTGATGCCATTGGCCCTGGGTGCGGCAACCCCAAAGATGGATGCCAGCAGTACTTTTAAAGCGGATATATTAAAATGGCTTTACAGGAATCAATTAATCAAGTAATCTGACTGTTTCAAGAGCTCCAACTCTATCTTTACTCAACCTCAATCTAGCATTAAGTGGCCAACAAAGTAGCTTATTACGAATAGTCCGCCCAATCAGCATCTAAGATTGGGGAGCGGATTCAGTGGCCGGTATTTTTAATAATCTGCCTATATTGTTCACCTATATTGCTCACCTATATTGCTTACCGGAATGCTCATACGCTTGACCCTAACCCTTTGATTGTCACATTACGTTGTTTTCAACAACAATACCTGTTTGATCCGAGAAGCGGATGGAAACTTCCAGGGTTTGGCTCTTTGGCTACGTTTGGTTCCCAGCATTTATTGACGCAAACAAATACTGTAGCAAATCATTAAGCTAGCTTGATACGAGCTTCTACAACATAAGAAGGTGGAGGATGAGGAGTAGGAGTAGGGGTAGGGGTAGGGGTAGGGGGTGAAAGGTGGAAGTGCAGGCTCTCCTGGATGTTGGCTATTCATCGCCCACAACTGTCCACATATCCCCTCGTGACTTGTGAGTTTCATCATTGCTATAAAGATACACACTTCCCGAAATGGTGCCAACTGCTAGCAAGTCGTGATCTTTTAACAAAAGCGATTAGTAGGAATTTTCAACATACACTTGTGACGAGTTCAGCTTACCCGGGGCAATCGACAGCGAGCTAACTGGGCTATCCTGGCGGTCAAATGAATGAATGCAGGGATCTGTTCGAGTGGTGCTCCAGAGTTTAACCTGAAGATGCAATGCATGAGATGATGCAATCTATCGCCAATTCTATAGTCATGAGCAATTACCAACGAGTCACCTCCCCCAGTTAGTAGCATGTCGGATCCAACCCACTGCAATGATATTACACCATCGTGTCGTATTCCCCCAGTTGGTTCTATGCAGGAATTGTTCGTTTAGCTCGATTGGCAGATTAAGCCATAGAGGCGGCTTACCTTCGTGGCTCAAAACATGAACGGGAGCATCGCAAAATCGTCGATCATACACAAAGGTTCGATTCTCAGTTCCGGAACTAGTGATAAATGTCTCGTCCGGGCTAGTATGTTCTAGAGATCAGACAGGGAATACTTGTTGAGATCGAATGAATGGTCTCACCTAAATGTAACCAAGTTGATGTCGGACTGATTTGTGTTGACTGTTTGAACCTGAATGTTGGTTCTAAGGTCAAACACTCGCACACATTGGTCGCCAGAAGGCTGCATTTCTTCCACATAGGTTCCCCCAGAGGAGCCGGACACTATCAGATTGCCTGAATTGAACTGCTTGAGTTTTCAATCTCTGGAGTCTGTTGAAAGATCTTGTCAAATACCTGTGGGTGAGCTTTGAATACATGACACTGAACTCAGCATATCGGTAAATTGATGCACCCGTTTACTGGTTTGATAATCCCACACTATAATCTAAAAAATGTCTGATAAGTCTAATCCTGCATGTGTGATTCAGTGACTACTGGTGCTTACCATTCCTGCTGCTGAGGTCTTTGTGCCTTCATAAGCTCCAATCAGCAAATGATCAAATGGCCCACTACAAAAGTCCACATCGGACACAATGCGACTGAGGGGAGGGAGCTTAGCTTTTGTACCGTACACAAGCATGCTTTAGCTTACCTATTTTTGCGCTGGGACAAGATATTGGCTTTGGCAGCAAGGATTCCTAGTTCAGTGTTAACTGGATACACACCAATCAACCTAAATAGAGTCCATGGTCAGTGGGGAGTAATTGTGTCCATTTGAGAGCTCCTTTACCCATCATCTGATCCAGTGGCAAAGATTTCATAATGCTTGTTTTTGGGGACTGCCATTCTATTGACCCTTTTGCTGTGAACTCCTGGGACAAAGAGGGTGAGTATTTATTACCATACTGCAGGGAAACTGACTGCAATTTACCCGTTGATGCTGTCAATTCTCCTGATTCCGTAGACCATATCTGAAGACAATGTTAGTGATCAATGGCAAAATAGTAACGTGGAGTTATGGGGCATACTTTAGCCGTAGTGTCAAAAGAGCTTGAATACATGCATTTCCCATCCGAGGAGAACTTGACATCTGTAACTGTGCTGTAGTGTCCTAAGGTAATAGAGTTCCAGTTAAATGAGCACCATGCAACACCGAAGAACACGCTTCTTACGTCGGTTGTTTTGATTGGTGTAGTGATGATTGAGGCAGTGGATGGAAGCTAAGGGGTGTTGTTAGCAAATCTGAATATCAGTAGCAGGATTCCAAAAGTCATGATACCTGAATCCACATCTCCTAGTAGTAAATTATTGGGCTTGTTGTATGTGGGGTCATCATTTGTGACGCAGGCAACTCCAAGGAGAGTTCTATCAATGGACATTAATGCCCTGATCATATGTGAGACCATTTCTGTTTGTGTACCTTGTAGATTGGTGCAGGCTTGTATCAATAACAGCACCACTGCTGAAACTGAATGAAGTGACCAATTCCATGCCTCGTACCAAAGGTTCATCGTACGTTCTAGCATGCTGCAATTTCAACCATGGTTAATGCTGGGGTGTCCTTCAAAATAAAAGCACAGAAACCACACTCACCGAAACAAAACCAGTTTCTCGTAGTCTAACTAAGTTGTGCAGAGTCTTCTTTGGCTTGGTTTCTTTTTTACAACGAGAACGATCTTTTGTGACGTGAATACATGTTCGTAGAGCACACTTGGAGAGCGTTGATGATGTTTATTAATTACCGATTGTCTCAAGGAATATCAGTGGCTCCATCAATTCATCCCTAAAATTCCAGACCAGAGTAACGGTTATCAGTGCAATTCATTTTTAGTAAGCTGTCAGCGAGCACCAAACAAACCTCGATGAAGATTTTTTCCAATCGCCATGAAAACGCTTACAATCACTTGGCTTTCTTCCCGGGAGTAGCCTACATATGTCTTGATCAATATTTGTTCACAACAGAATGGTCTCTAATGCGCTCACTTTGATATCTTGTTCCATCCTAAACCGATATTCGCTAGAAGGGTTTCCTTTTCTTGCTGTGTGAACGGATGGTGAATTATGTCACCTATATTTTCTCGATTAATTACTGTGCATCCGTGTAACTGCCAATCACGTCTTACCAATTTGTAAAGGGAGATTTAGTGTTGCGAGCTTGCTTCTCACTTCTAGTGATATGTATGGTCGCTCGATATGCGCTTTAGGCTCATGGAGGCAGTCCAATTGTTGTTGACAAATCCGGATGTAACTGTTCAAAAATAGGAGTGTTTGCCGATCATTCAACTATAGGAACGGGAGGTAAGTCTCCATGCACTCGTGAAACCGGTATAGGGAGCTTCTACTAAACCTGAGTGGTGTCTAGCATTTGTGGAGTAGTGCATTTTCGCTTGTCCTGAACGTACTGAAGAGAAATTGGTTAAAGTTTGCCCTCCATATAATTGCATAATGCATACATTGTAGCTTCTTATGGGGTAATCCGTAAACTATAATGAGATCGATGTTAATTGCGTGGTATTACAGCCGCCCAGACCAAAGTGATGTTACCTGCAGTTGGAGCGAAGGATCCAATTCTAACGTATTTGGAAAAAGGGGCTCATCGTAGTCTTTCTCTGAGGATTCGGGACATGGGTTGTTGGACAAAATGCCTGTGCTGTTAATCTCTGAACGATGTTGAGTTTCATCGGTAAGAGTCGTGGCACCTTTATCGAAATGCTGCTGTTGGGACACCCTTTCTGGCACAGTTATGTATGGAACGGGTGTTGATACGGGTGGCTTTACTCTAGAAGCCAGATTCCCTTGACTCTGTATAGGTGCCTTTACACGTTGTTTTGAGGCTGAGGAACCATTCAAATGATTCGTAGAATCCGAAGCTTTTCTTTTCCGCAAAGCATTCGAACTGTGCACCGAGTCGATTTCTATAATTACTTGTTTCTTATACTTTGGAGTGTTGGGTGGCTGTGTTGTAGGTTTACTATATATTGGTATAACAACCTCTGGCACTTTCCAATTATTTCGACGGATATCATTCATTCCAGTTTCGGGATTAATGTATATAATGGGCTTTACAGCTTTGATGTTTGTCGATGTGTCGTGATTTGGGTGTGTAGCAGTCTTTCCTGCGAACCGATTTTCAAGGAAATCTAGAGGTTCCGGTGTAGTTGTTCCGCTACGAATTTCGCCGGCTGATTCGTCATTAACAATCTCTTGGGCACTTGGCATTTCTTCATCACTGTCGCTAATCAATATCACATTCTTAGTACCTTTTTTGGCCTTTTCGATTTGAACTGGCAATGGGGCCACTGGGCGTAGCTCAGAAGGGAGGTTGGCCTGCGAAGACTTCATCGCATAAGATCGACGTTTAGATTTTGGCGGTTGTTGCTGATATGCATTGCTCTGCGTAGTACCAGTATTATAAGTCGTACCATCTGCATCCGACTCGCTTTCAAACTTTGTTTTATGGAACAAGATGGTTGATTTGGAGGCTTTGGAAATTGGGATGGCACGACTTCTTGAATGGTTGAGCTCATTTGGAATACTACTGGACTTCCTATTTGTTTGGATACTCTTTCTCTTTGATGACCCACTCCGGGCATTCTTCTCAAGGGAACTTTCAGAGCTTTGACAAAAATTATCTGCAGGCAGGCCTAATGTTAGCTATAATCATCTACTACTGATAGCCCGTTAAGATATAAAGCTGTGCGTATGGAGATTACGCTTGGCTTCGGGCATTCATTTCTTCGTTAAAAAAATCGAAATTAAGTTTACCTAAAGAGTTGCTTGTCGCCTTTTCAGTGTTGGGAGAGCCTTCCTTGTGTGAGATACGCTTATGTAAGCCAGTGGCAATTCTATAAGCGGGTTTTGGCACAGCCTGTTCTTGTATAGTCGAGCCTACTGGGTTGGATCGAACTTAGTGCATGGAAAACAAACAGATCTGAGTAAGTGGTATTAACTGGATTCATGGTTGCCACCGTCAGGGGTGGAGACAGTGCTTAACGTTGAAAGGGATCTATTCAGTCGAAGGTAGTTCTTCCGAAGTGTATATATTTTCTCCCGGATGTTCTCTAAGCTAAAACAAGTATGCGTTGGTGAGTTTTTGTAAAACGTACATGTAGTTAGAAATACTACAAATAAATACTGTATTTTTAACCAACAATGAGCGGAGTGCAGGGGATGAAATGGACTTACCGTTGTATGTTTTCCAGAATACCCATAGTGCAATCACGAGAGTGTCGTTTTCTGGATAACCAGACAATGTCAAAGTTGGTGTTTCGTTAAACCTAAGGACGGCAGTGTCACTTCGATCAGGAAGATTCAACGGACTGTCAGATAGTAGGTTTCCTACCTCGCGAAAGTCGGCCAATGTGTATGCTCAATACAGCCCGAAAGATCAGATCATCCAACAAGGTATTTCAATAAACAACATAATCCAATAAAATGATTGCGCATCTGAATAAAGAATTTGAGCCACCATTCATTCTCCTCATTCACAGGTTTGGGAAATATCACTGAAATGATTATGTGTAATCGCTCCCGACATAATCGGCAAATTTGAAAGCCTAAATCGTAAAAATTATCCACATCTTTTGGAAGCAGTATTCTTCCAATGCCCCCAGCTGCTCCTTCGCTTTTGAGAGTACCTGTGACCACCAGTCTGTCGAAGGCTCACCCAAGCATTCGTAAAAATTGTCTGGTGCTGGGATGCTTTCGGGGACCTGTTCGCATATCTATACCAATACTTCGAAATAACTCCACTCTTCAACAGAGTGAGCCTGCTCAATTGCCTAAAAGCTTCTCTCACCTGCTCCAGGAAAGTTCAAACGAGAAAGCTACTATAGTGTCCGAATCCTTACACGCGCTGGGACTTCTACTTCGAAGCTCATTGACCCCTTCTGAACGACGTCGTAAAGGAAATGAGATTCTAGACCAAATCAGAAATGGCGGATACTCTTTAAGCACGCTAGAGCAATATAGGACGGTTTTATCTTTTTACGCATCAGTCGGTCAGGTTCGAAAAGGTTGAGACGCTGCTCGACCAAATGAAGAGTGCCCATTTGATACCCACCACAACAATTTGTAACGAGCTGGTTAACTCGCTTTCTCAAATTCACCCTCAGCACGGCTTCGCGGTATATTGGAAGTTGGCTTCGTTAGGAATAGCGCTGGATCGACGTACATACTCAATCTTGGCCAAGTGGTGTAGACGACATAACAACGTAAAACTACTGGAAATCGTTTACCAGGAGAGTCGCAAGAGCGGGCTACTCACGAATGAAAACCTCAGTAGCACCTTGATTAGTGCCTTTTCCCAGCTTTCGAAAGCGAATCTTGCTTACTCGGTCTATACTAAATTGGATCGAGCAAACCGACCAACGGATACGATGGTCTATACCGCTTTGATTCAAGCGCTAACCAAGGCATCCATGACTGATCAGGCATTGGGTGTTTATCAAGATATGAAAGAGCTGGGCATCAAGCCAGATCTTGTGTTCTTGAACACCCTCATCAATACCTATCTACGCTCAAACAACCATAAAGAGGCGATCTCCTTATTCGAGAGGATGGTGGTTGACGGCATCGAACCAGATGTCGTTACCTATAACACGTTGATATCGGCCTTTGCTAAACTACGCGATTCCCGGACCGCCGTGCAATTCTTCCGTGACATGACGAAGCGAGGCATCAAGGGTGATGTGGTCACTTATTCAATTCTGATTCGATGCTTCGGCGCCAACTTGGATGTCAAGAATATATCCGGGATATTAGAGGAAATGAGGAGGTCCAAAATCAAGCCAAACCTGGTCACCTTCACCGCGTTGATCAGCGTCTACAGTCGAGCCAACAACCTGGAGCTGATCGAACAAACTTGCCAGGACCTAGTCAGGTCGAAGCTTCGTCCCGACGCAATTCTCTATAATTCTCTGATCCATGCGTTTGCCAAAAACGGGAAACTTTCTCGTGCTGGCAAGCTGTTCGAGGAAATGAAGGCTCGTGGATTCAAACCCGATAATGTTGCCTTTGCAAGCATGATTGAGGGCTACATTCGTATTTGCGATCTAGAGCACGCGCAGGCAGTGTATGACTCTATGCTCGTTAACAATGTCGAGCCAGACTTACAGACCAAAGCAACTCTCATCAAAGGGTATCTTGATAACCATCAATTGGACAGAGCAGAGGCGCATTTCAACGCCATTGCGGCGCCAGATACGACACTCTACAACATCATGATACGTGGATATATCGACCACTCGGACTACGATAAGTCGACCGAAACCTACTTCCGGATGAGAGAATCAGCCGCAGCGAAGCCCGATATCATTACCATCACAATTCTGATTAATGGGTTCATGCAACGGGGTCGATACGCGGACGCATTGAATATCTACGAAGCTACCAAACTACAACGCGAGATTGTCCTCGATCTGACGATATTTACCTCGTTGATATCGGGCCTGTCAAAATGCAACCAAATCCAGAGCGCAAAGAATGTATACAACGACATGAAAGCATTCAACCTGACCCCGGACACTCACGTGATCAGCGCCATGCTGAATATGTACATCAAACACAAGGACTTTGACGCGGCGAAAGAAACCCTGCTGCAAGTGAGCGACAACCAGATTGTCCCTGATCTGTGCTTATTGACCAACACAATGGACTATTATTTGCGAATCCAGGAACATGACAATGTGGTAAAAACATGGGATAGAGTCCAAAAGGACTTTCGCTCATCCAAGCACGAGTCAATGAATGCCTCCATCTCGGTACTTCTGGACTCCTATGGACGCCACTCGGACCTTGCCAGGCTTCAGAAAGCATGGGAGGATGTCCGGAGCAAATATCGTTTGGATGAGAACAATTACAACTCCTATGTTGAAGCCCTTTGTAGACATCGCCAATTTCAGCAGGCAGCTTCTGTGGTGTGCGGTATGACCAACGCCAGCCAGAAAACGTACCTGACCATTCTCGACCCATTGATCAGGAATGCGAAATGGAGCGAGGTCTCCGCGATGGCGGAAAAAATCAAGGCTGAAAGTCCCGAGCATTTAAAGAGACTGAAAGGAGAATTTGGCGAGAGCTTCAGCAGATATTGCTGACTCCGCACCCTTCTGATCCAAGAGCATATAGACATCATTCCCATTGCATCTCTGTCCATCATCCAGGCAGAATTTCAATAAACACCAACCGACACCATCAAAATCCGGGTTGCCGGACCCCGAGAAAAATTACATCATTTTAGAAAGATGTGCTGGATATTGACTTTATTAGAGATACATTCGCGAAAAGCGTGCTGTTTGCTCGTTCGAGTCAATGCCAAAGGGGGCTGATATTCTTATGCCTTTCCGGCTACCGTGGATAATATATGAATAAGCACAAGCAAGCCAACAGCGAGGTGCGTCTAGAGGAAACTTACCATCAAGGTTGGCGCGATTAGTCGCACGGGAAGCAATCGCCTTGTCACGACGGGAAGCATCGATTTCTCTCTTTGCGATGTAGTAACCACCGCCAGCCGCTTAGGAAGAACCTGACAAATTAACACAGCATCGACTGAAAGTGAGGAAGCATAAAATCTTTACCAACGGCCAGAGCAGCCCTGTGGTGTAGGGAAAGTTATAATTGGGTCAGTTCAACCGAAGCAAATCCACACCTGACAAAAATAACAAGCAAACATACCAGCAATACATAATGGATTTAGGTGAATTCAACATGGTGTCAAACGAAATGAAGCGACTTGGTGCAGTTGGTCAATTTCTAGCATACAACCATCGGTACAAAATTTCACCAAATTTAGTCGGGTTGCTAGCATGAATGATGGATGGGGACACCCCCTGGATCACAGCCAATCACCATCGTTAGGGCAAAAGAAAGGGAATTAAATCTATCAATGAGTTGTGATGGGATTTTCCTTCTCTTTTCTTCCTATATTCCCTGACAGGTTGCTCTAGTAAAAATGTAAGTCCGATGAATCCAACTCAGTTTCTCATGCAACCATCCATGGATGCATCCCTTCTGACCCACCGTGCTAGCAGACAACTGACCCTTACGTGATTTAGGGTTTCTTTGAGCAGTCAGAAGCGTTTGGCCGCTAGCGTTCTCAAGTGTGGTAAGAGAAAGGTCTGGATTGACCCTAACGAAGTCAACGAAATCGGCAACGCCAACTCTCGTAAGTATACCAACCTCCATGCTCCGAATTGACACCCCATCTAACCACCCTTTTCAGGCCAAAACATCCGTAAACTCATCAAGGATGGTCTTATCATTAAGAAGCCTAATGTTGTTCACTCTCGTTTCAGAGTTCGCGAGAAGCTTGCCGCTAAGCGTAAGGGACGTCACACCGGCACTGGTAAGCGCAGAGGTACTGCTGAGGCCCGTATGCCCACCCAAGTTCTCTGGATGCGCCGCCAACGTGTCTTGCGTCGTATGTTGAGAAAGTACCGTGAATCCGGCAAGATCGACAAGCACTTGTACCACTCTCTCTACATGAAATCCAAAGGTAACGTTTTCAAGAACAAGCGTGTCTTGATGGAGTTCATCCACAAGGCTAAGGCCGAGAAGCTCAGAGCTAAGCTCATCGCTGACCAAGCTGAGGCTCACCGTCTCAAGGCCAAGGCTGCTCGTGAACGTCGTGCCGAGCGCATCCAAGCCAAGAAGGACTCTCTTCTCGCTTAGAGATCCCCACAGTTATTCCTCCTCCCACGAATACTTTGTCGAGGTAATCAGGAAGCAAACACAAAATGGTTCAAGGATCGCACCACAAATTTGATACAATAAAATTGAGATTTGTTAAGGTCTCATGCTTGAATATTATGGATCATCGTTTATTCGACTGGTATATTTACTTGCGAGCCTTCTCGAAGTTATCCAAGAACCACTGGACTGATTCATCGATGGCTACACTGAAGGGGGTGAATTCGAATTCCGGAATGTACCTCTTCAGTTTGTCGTTGCTGGCAGTCTTCTTGAATTGGCCATCGGCGCGGGAAGTGTCGAATTCATAAGTGCCGGTGAACCCAACCGACTTGACAATGGCATCGGCGACATCCTTGATGGAAATCTCGTCCTCCTCACCGACAGAGAGGATGATGGGGTCGATCTCTGGGTACTCGCGCAAGACCCAGATGAAGAGCTTGGCCAGATCACGAGAGTAGATGAACTGGCGAAGGGGTTTGCCTGTCCCAGACACCACGAACTTTTCCGAGTTCTTTTTGGCAAGGTAGCATTTGTGGATCAACCCGGGGATCACGTGAGAGTCCTCTAATGAATAGTTGTCGTGGGGCCCGAACACATTGGTAGGGATGACCGAGGTAAAGTGACAACCATATTGTTCGGAATAGGCTCTGCAAGCAATGTTAGACGGCGGAGTGGGTGTGACGAGTGGTGATTGATTTACCTATTCTGGACATCGATCAGGCGCTTTCCATGGGCATAGCCGAAGTTCGACGAGTGTGGTGGGCCATTGTGAACCATGGTTTCGTCGATGGGGTAGGTGGTTTTGTCGGGGAAAATGCAGGTTGAAAGGCAAGAGACGACTTTTTGCACCTATAACTTGACCTTGAGTACTTGGAGCGGAGGGGCTTCCAAAAGTGAGGTGTACCTTGAACTGGTGAGAATTGTGCAGGACATTGTCGTTGATGAGCAAGTTCTCCCGGAGGAAGTCAAGCTTGTACTTCATGTTCTTGAAAAGCCCGCCGACCATGGCAGCAAGATGGATCACATGAGTGGGCTTGTATTTTTCGAAGATGGCGCGAGTTGCCTCGGGATCTCTATGAGGCGAAATGATGAGTGACATGAGTGTGAGCAGAATCATAAGGCTCCAGAAACTCACCTTAGATCACCATCTTTGCTGGTGAGGAAGACCCATTCTTCGTTTTCCTTCTTTCCGAAGCGCTCGGAATGATCGTTCTCGATAACCCACTTGATGGCTTGGCCTACAAGGCCAGAGCCACCAGTAACTATAATGACATCTTTGGAAACCATAATCTAAGGGAAGATACACTTTCTGGGTGAAGCGTAACTACGGTAGCTTTGCTACAAATAACCAGATGATCGTATCGTTAGCATAAATCCATAGACATGGGTCGATGGAGACGGATTATGGTAGCCTTCGGCTAAATGAAATCCATTGATGCACAAAATATATTCCATGCATTCTTCCATCGGGAAGTCTGGACTACGCATCTGAGTCAATTAAGTCGTTGCGATTTATTATGCATCTAGGATTATAAGCAAAGCGCTGTACAAATGTAAACAAAAAATGTGGAATCTGTTTAATGATTCTGTGCGGATTAGGAGTTGATCGCAATCGATACTGCTTGCTGAGAATCAGACTGGTCGGTTTTCTGGTTAACAACCGAGTCAGACTCGACGGATGTCAAGCGCAGAGATTTAGGAGAGATATTGGATTGAGGACAGGGTGTTGGTGTTGACAAAAAGTAAATGTTATAAGGCGATGGGAGCTTAACGTCCTCGGGTGCTATAGAAACAACGGTGCGGTCATTCACAATATCTTCAAAGAACCTTTGATGGATAAGGGAGTACGGCTCCAAGGCTGAGTCCCTTTTGAGATGGCCGCTATGTTCAGAGATATGCCAATTTCGCAACTGGTCTTCTCGCCAATACGGCTTGTCCATTAGCAGGAAGCGCGCGGTCAGCAGTTGCACGAGGTTGCTGGACTTTTTCCAAGCAAAACGAGAGGCCAGAAAGCGCTGGCGCTGAAATAGGCTAGGCACCTCGGCAATTCCCATTAGAAAGGAGCGGCGGAATGCCTCCAATGTTCCAGTACTGCCAAGAAACATGGTAAAGCTTTAACTGTATATGCGGTTGCAATTTGCTGATGCGGGACCATTTATATAGCACCTTGTCATGTATCCATTTATATTGCACCTTGTCATGTATCGAGTGTAACACCGCCTGTATTGAGCTAAACATTTACTCACCAGTTCAAGGTCACTTCCAATCTAGAATCCAATAGAAACAATCATGGGCCCAACACTCTAGACTTCGAATAAACCAGAATCAAGCAGGTCGGACTCCAGCATGTGACTACCTATCCGGATTGCTTATCACTCTGCTTAAAGCCAAGCATGCATGTTAAACGACGTAATTAAATGGAGGTATATTATTTGTACTGGCAACAGTTTGGATGTTATATTGCGTTGAGTTTATCATGATGTGTAGGAAGATGCAAATGTAATATCTAGAAGGAACTTTGACGAGTTCACCTATTTGTTCTTGGTCTGGCGATAAGAGAAGCGCTTTCTGGTGTGGGAGAATTCGCCGAGTTTGTGACCAACCATTTCTTCGGTTACTTTGACAGGCAGGAAATCCTTTCCGTTGTGAACCAAGAACTTCACACCAACGAAGGAGGGGAGGATGGTGCAGGCACGAGCGTGGGTCTTGATGGGCACGTTGGTAGCTAAAGCCTCACGGAGATTGGGGAAATTGACAAAAAAAGGACCTTTCCAAGCAGCGCGACCTCCCATTTTTACTAGTAGTGATTGACAAGTGTGAAGACCGAAGAAGCGCAAGTGCTTATTTCTATCACAAATCTAAAAATTTTTCAATATGCTGCAACACCCGATCCCATCCCCTGATTGGTCCACAGCATCAAGTGCGGGAACATCATCATTCATACGGCACTCAGTCATATTCAACCGATATTCAATGGCCAAGTTATCTGGTGTCAATGAGGATTTATTTTACGAAGGAAACATGTGGTGATGTGTTATGAGCTTTGTGAACGATAAGAAGAACGAATAATTCAGGCGAGGCGAGAGAGAACTATGACTAACGCTATTCTAGGGTAGAGTGTCAAAAAATCCCTTATTCGCTATCTTCTTGAGGTTGAGCGATGTCATAACGGTGCCAGTAGGCACCAACCACTGGAAGCTTAACAAGTTGGTTGCGGACAAGGGGAACTTGATCAACAAAGAGGAATGCGGCAGCACCAAGGGCGACTCCCCACTTGAGAAGAGATGGTGTACTACAGGGAATGCAGTCATTAATACTGGCTCAATCAAAGTGACGATTCCAAACTTACACTCTAACGAGAGTTTCAGGGGTGACTCCGGCGAAACTGGGTTGAGGCTTGTAGTGAGGAAGGGCCATGTTTGATAAGGTTTACTGAGTTTAGAGAAACGGAGCTAAGCTTCACAAAGCGGTTCAAGATGTACTTTTTGATATAAGAATAGCACCACTACAAAAATATTGCGGGGTCCCTTAGGCTTCTGGGGGTATCAGAATTGTATGATTGTGATATAACAAATCCTCAGAAATGTCACTCATATTTGGGGAAGTAAAATTCCTTTGGGGATAGGTGAGTTTTCATTGCTGTTGCATTTTGGGGTTTCCCGCTCCGTCCGAATCGCTTAAGTTGGGTATTTTTTAAACAAGGATTATTACTCATGTGATCCTGCATTGTAGGGTTAGGGTTGAATTCAATCTCACTCAATGCTAAGGTTGGCTGCGGCCTACCTTGGTCTTGGCAATCACTCTTTGATACGTTTGAAGACAAAATAGCATGTTTTCCATGGAAAGCTAAGCGATATATTTTCAGCAAAAGCTGCCACATTGGTTGTTACCTCTAGTACAAATCGAACATGCCCGATTCAATGGAGAAAGGGCCAGAAGAGGCCCTAAGGCGGATCTTGGATTTCCCTACCGAATACTACACCGTGCTCGACATCTCCAAAGACTCAAGCACTTTACAGATCAAACGCGCGTATAAAAAGGTTGGTTTCGCTCTACCCCCAAACTTTACCCTCACGCTCTACTATACGGCTAACAGAAAATCGGACTCTTAGTTGGCGCTGATATTACACCCTGACAAAAACCCCTCTTCAAAAGCAGAGGAGGCTTTCAAAGGTAGAGTGACTGTTATCAACTCGCCGCGTCCAAAGCTAACGGTAAATTCCAGTCGTATCGAAGGCATACTCTGTTCTTGTCGAAGAAAATGCTCGGCGAAACTATGATTTATATGGTGCTGGGCGTGAAGCAACCGGACTACAAAGCGATCCAAGTAAATATCAAGCGATACATGGACATCAAGGGAACACGAGCATCTAACATACCGGTTTATTCTAGGAATGTCAAGGTCACGTTTCCATTTCGTATCGTTTCTGCCGTTCTTGATCATCCTTTTCTGCATACTCTTTCAGTGTTTCTTTGAAGAAACCAACGACTACCCAGATTTCAGATATTCGCCGTCCGGGGAGTTTACAGCAGAGCGGTTCACCGAAGGCCATCACGTTCGATACTTTGTGACACCCTCGATAGAGCACTGGCTTCATTCGCAAGATATTGAGAATATCCAAAAATATGAGAAGTTTATTGAGTTTAAGCATCACCACCTCTCGGATATTCATCAGAATTTGATGAAGCCCTATTCCACTTGGGGTGATTCAAATCTTCAACCCAAACCAATGAATCCTAATAAATTATTGACGTTTTGAGGAGAGAGAGAGAGCGAGCAGAGTGCTTGGCGTATAGAGGTGAGAGTGAATATACTATTTACAGATTGGGCCTATTGCCTTTGAGTGAATGGGCAATCAATCGATTTCCCAACGCTCAGAATTGCATCCAGATTCACGGATCATTTGCGCGCCCTGAGAAAGTCTCGGGCTAGTGGAGTTTCTACGTTCGTCGTAAGCCTCGACTATGTCGTGGACATGGTTAGCAAATCGTTCATTAGATGAGAGGCAGTGGTCTACTTGCTTTGTTCACGAAGCCCTTTACCAAAATTGGTGCAGCATATCCAAGTATTTACCATGGTCGTTATGATCAGTATGATGGTTGTGATGTCTGCAGGGATCAGAGTTGTTAGGATAAGGTACATACGGGCCACATTGGCAATCCTACTTACTGAAGAAAGTCAAGTATTCTCTGGAATTTGCGAACCGATTGTCTGGTTGGTACATCTTCACGAACTTGTAGATGCAATACACGATCACCAAGGCAAGACATGCCATAAAGATATACATGAAGAGTTTCTTTTCTTTGTGAAGCTAAGAGTTCTCCCATGTGAGCAACAAGACCCGTACAGCATGAATTCCCTCAACTTACCCCATAGAAAGCCAGCGCCAAGAGGACTACACTGCCAGGAATAGCGACAGTAAGTTGGATCCAAGTCTCGACATCATCGCTGTTATACACCAACGTGGCCAACTGGACGGAGTATCCGATGAAGAAGAATACGTCTAATTTGAGCAGAGTCAACAGGATCTGGTATGCTTTATACATCCCTAATAATATCCAGTCAGATACACATCCTCTGGCGCAAAACTTGCGATACCTCTTACGGCGAATCTCCAGGTTGGCTCCGAGGCGTTTGAATATCTTCCAGCCAAACTCCTTGTAAATCTCCCAAGTCAATCCGGTGAACGCAACCGAGCATGAAGTGATCACTATGATTACGGCCAAGTCAAGTAATCGAGTATCCTCAAAGAGCCCCTCTGGTGCCTGTATGGATCGATACTTTAGGTACAAGATCACACTAAACCCAAGCAAAATGTAGTTGAAGATTGTAAATGCGATGGCTTGGATGGTGTTTTTGTGTACCATCTGGATAGTTTGTTAGTTACCCGCTTACAAGGGGATGCAAGGTGAACCACTACTTACGGCCTCCCAGCAGAGAATGAAGGCGAAGAGTTGGGCAGCCATCATAATTACGTGGTAGATGATAATGCTGTTGTACTCGTCGTTGATGTCCAATCGAAGTCGATTTACTGTGATAACTATTTCAAGTGCAGTTACTGCGATTCCTTGTAACGCAGCGACCAGCACGGCTACTCGTGACCAGGTGGAGCTGGGAATCTAGTGTGGCAGGCGAGTTAGGCAGATTGTTCAGTATCGAAATCGCACATATCCTCTTACCCAGGCTGGTTTTTTCTTGGGATTAACAGCAAGACCTCCCACTGAGTATATGTCACCATTGAGGTTTGAGAGTGAGTCACCGGCAGTCTGCTTAGATGAGTCAGGCATATTCGAAGGTAACGGAGCAGCAAAAAAACCTCCAAATGTGCACCAAAATTAACAATAATTACAGTTTCCAACAGGAAGAACAAAAATGGAGTGGTATGGCGAAGTTGGTGGTTAAATCTGGGTAGAATGGATACCCATTCAACCTCCTGTTAGGTTCTAAGAAGTGTGCGAGTGTAAGAATATTCAGAGGGATATTTTTCCTATCCAGAACATGAACGGAATAGTGAGCATTAAATTGGGGGCTGCATGAGAGTGAATTCTCGCCACCTTATTATTGTATTATTGCTCAAACAGGAAACTGCGGGTGAAGCTGATCAAAGCTATTAAAGCCTTGGAGGGTGGATCTTTTTGCTTGGTGTGTATTAATATTTTATATATTAGTGTACAAGATACTAAATATAGAAATCTTCAAATCCTAATTCTAGTGTGGCCACTCTGTATGCTAGCGCCATAGACATTGTTAAATGGTACAATATTTATAGAGAAGCTGCTGCGCCAGGCCTGGTGACCCACTGAAGGATGTATAGATGTTTGCCAAATTGTAGGCTGCTTCACGGCTTAGATCGGTGGGGTCGTCTTCTTGATCTATTTCAGCTCCGTTTGTCTTTTGGGAAGTATTGTAAATAAAGCGCGATTTTACCCAGAATGCAAACAAGACTTACCCCGATACTTAAGCCTGCCATGGATTTCTGCAGAGAGGGTAATGTGAATACTCTTTCATAATGAGGAACGGCCAAATGAAACAATCCTAGGGAACGAAATGAGTCGAGTTTTTTTAAAACCGTACCGAGATAAGTTACCTAATTGATGAAAAGCTCTGGCTAAATTGTATTCTGCTTCTTGGCTCCCTTCACGAAGTTGGTGATATTTAAACAGAAAGGTAAATCCCTGGAAAACCGCTGCCTCAGTAACAAGTTTTGGGTTGATGAATCAGGTGATGGCTTCAACATACTTGCATGATTTGTAGATGTCGGTTGTCAGTTTGCCTTTGCATGGCTCTATGGATGTAGGCAAGACCCAGGGACAAACTAATCAATGGATCATCAGGAGACAAAGTATACGCTCGTGTATAGTATCCTAGAAAATTCTGTTGGGTTTCAAATAGCTTATTGGATACTTGTTTGTGAGGTAGCTTACCAATGGCTGGGACATAGCTTCTAGCGCAATGTAGGATGTGCCCATATAATGTCAGTAGTAACGGGTTGCGCTTATTGATAGCTGGACCGTCTTTTCCTGACTCCTTCAGGTCCGTTGTGTTTGGAGTGGTTTGGAGGTTTGGCTGTAAAACGCGGGAGCCATCAACATTTGAGTCCATGGCTTTGATTTGGCGCAAGAAATATTTCTGAGAATTGGCAGAAGCATAGACAGAAGTTGCTGAGGTACCACTACATAGAGTAATGAACAGTGAGTGAACATTCAACCAACTACGGACAAATAATACCAACCTAGACATGGCAGCAGAATACATCTTGTATGAGTTATCATGGAAAGGGTGGTAACTACATAGCCAGCGGGCTACCTCACACGCCTTCTCATTGTTATGACAGTGTAACGCAATTGCTGTTGATGGCATACCATTAGAATCTAGAATGAGGCCATATTGAGTTTGTCCAGTGCTCACCTAATACGATCATCTTGATTGCAATTTTTGTAGGCTCATGGTGATAATAAACATTGGCTTCGCCGACTGTTTTTAGAAGGTCGTATGCTTCTTCTTGACGATTAAAGTTCGCTAACGTCATTGCATACTGCATATCACCAAATTAGTCGCAACGCTCTGGCCGAAAATTCATGTCAACAGTCCGAACCTTGACAAACATATCAAACCATTCTTCGAAAGAAAAGCTCCGGAAGCTTGTGGGAATTGTTTTTTCATCCTCGCTTTCATTTACGCCTTGTGAGAAGAAGGTAAATTGAATGAACTTGATACGAACAGACGTAGTGGTTTTCATGTACCGTTTGCTTGGGAGCCAAGTCTAGGGGGATTGGTATTGAATTGAGACCCATCAGTCGCTATGGATCGAGACGTAAGTACGTGAAATAATGAATGATTGTAGAAACTCTTACCCGTGGAGTGCTTCAGTCTAGCAACCATAAATCTGACTTGCTCATCGAGGGTGGCCCATTTAACGCGATCACGAAAGCCGGTGAACCGTTTCATCTAAGGATATATGGTTGCGTTATTAAAAGAGAACTTCTCATAGAAAACCCAGTGCACACGAACTCGATCCGATGGGTAGAAAGCTTTTGTATCACGGAAGTCATCGAATAAGCATTGGGCGGTATCAAAATATTCATTCTGGTAAGCACAAGGTGAAGTTTAAAAGTCAGATCAAGCACCAATACATTGTTGTGAAAACACGATGTTACTCTGGCTTTTTCGTCTATAGCAAGTCTACTCATTAGCAAGCCCAGCTTTTGGAATTTGATTTTGGTATCTCGCTCGGCCTCCTGCTCCTGCTGAAGTCGAGCTGCACGAGTAGCTGCATTTTTCGCTTTTAATGCTTCCCATCTACTTGATTCGACATTAAATATCGAGAAATTGTTGATAGCTGGATTTTCGATAGCCTCGGGTTCCTGCTCCTTGTTTTCCGACAGGGAAGCCAGGGTGCGTGCGGCTTTTCGGGCCTCGTCAACTAATCGAATGGATTAGAAATCTGGCGCGATGTGATCGGTCCCATAAGTAATACCTTCGATCACAAGCTCAAGTGCTCTTTCTTCCTCTCCCAGCTCCTCATAAATCTCAGCGAGGGCGATCTTGTTATCCAGATCCTCAGGTATAGCCTCGACAGCTACAATTTAAACAGTGAATTTCGGCAGTCATTCGTGAAGAAATAAGGTGTGCCATTAGTACCTGCAGTGTAAAGCTCAACCGCGCTATCTAAATTTCCTAGTTCGCGATGGCAGATGGCCATTTGGACCCAGGCTATAGGACCATCAGTCTACAAACTCGGATCAGTACGCACGAACATTACTTCATTGGTGATAACACGAAACCATACCACTTCATGATTTATTATTTCTTCATAAACAGCGAGAGCTTCTTCAAACATTCTTTTCTCCATATATGTTTCAGCCACTTCGTGATACAGATCAGCGTATTTCTCAATGGAGTTACTGAATAAATATCTGAAATGAATCTTCAGGAAAGTCTAGGTCAGCTTACATTTATCTGGATTCAGGTAAACTCAATATACACGTACCTTGGCTTGATCCACTTGGCCTAGCATCAAACGGCATTCACCCAATTTCGCCCGTAGCTCTAACGGCAAAATCGGCGCTATACTAGAGTTGGGGGTGTCGTCGAACTCGCGGTCGTCTTCCACAGTATCCCACCAAACTTCTTTATCACGTCCATGAAGCTTTCGAACACCGCGTTTCAGGGATTTGATTGCCTTTTCGAAATCGCCCATCATCATGTACAACTCGACCATGATATTAAGATCCGAATAGTCAAAACCAAATATATCTGCGGCGTTATTAAGAGTGATGGGGGAATGGATAGATTGAGGGGATTCTCGCTGCAAGTAATGGGATAATGCCTCTTCGAAGAAGGAGATTGCCGAGTTCAGATCGTTAATTTGGATGTATATCCTTGTAAGCTCTCGAATCACATTCATATGATACGGAACATACTGAAGAATGCTTTTGTACCCTTCTATTGCCTGAAAAAATGCCTATTATTATCCAACGTCTATCGGTTCACCAAAAATGCCACGCAAACCTTTCTGAGCTGTCCAGAATCTGCGTAGAGGAACGATCGATCCCAGATAGCATCGACGTCGTGATAGTCGGCGCTGATTGCGCGTGAAAAACAATAGATAGCCTGCTGTATCGCGCCTTGTTTTCTGTGAGCAGATGATTTCGTTAAAAAGAATATGTACAAATCCACATGGAGAACTTCCATACTTCGACATCAAGCCCAATCTCTTCCAAAGCGCCCCATCCTTCAAAGTCAAGTGCGCCGCTACCAGGTATAATTGAAGTGCTTTGTCCTCATTTCCCAATTCCTCCTGTATCATACCAAGGGTAAACCAAGCCTTGTGGACGTTGGGAGAGAGTCGAATTATTTCTTGCAAAGTCGAGATTGCCTCTGTGTATTTCTTCTCAACGTACAACAAATTAGCTTCGCCAAGCATTCTTTGGATTTCTGGCGTTAGGTTGGGATCTTTTCGCGTCCGGCCACGCTTGCCCTGCGTTAAATTTACCGCGTTAGTGGATATTCCATGGTATCGGATGCCAGAAAATGTGTAATACCTCCCGTTTCACTTTCCCAATACCGGTCGATACTTTCAAGTCGTTACGAAACTCCTGGATTGCACTATCCACGTCCTCCCAATTCTCGGGGAAATTCTCTTGTCCTGTGAGGTTACCGCCCGAAGCTTGAGCCGCAGTCATCCATCGACTATCAACAAAAGTTGATCGATAACAAGGTTACAATTCATCCGATATAAACAGAGCTCTATGGTATATAGAAATACCTCACTGCTCCCGGGATTTCAAACTCTTCGTCTGATAATTCAGAATGTGATAAGTTGTCGGGATCGTGGCCTTCTTGTTCGTTTGGAGCTAATCCAGTCTGGAATGAAATATCCGAAAGCTCTTCAGCGCCGTGTAGAGAGCTGTCTGCTGGTGAGTTACTCACGGTGAGATCGGGAGTTCCTATATCTGTGCTAAGCAAACGTTCTATGTCTGGATTCTCCTCATTCAAAAGTGCGAGAAAAGAATCAGCCGAAGGAGAAAATGTCGAGGTGGCGGCCGACGCGCTTGTCCCCTCCCCCGAGTACTGACTCTGGTCAAAACTTTTTGAAGAATCTGTCGACTCCATCAAACTTCTACGTTTTGTTTTTCCACTTCAAGCAGATTAGAAGTAGAGATCTATGCTTCCGCTTCCTCACTCTATTTTTGGAAAGGAGATTTCGATATTATTGTAGGGCGAGAGGGAATTTCACGAATCTTTGAGGTTTAGTAGTTCACTTAGAATGGGCGTTTTGATTAAATGCTGCTTATAGCAAATCAAGGTGGATGAAATTATATTTATTGTACAATATTCGTCAGTAATGGTCAAAACTTCAATGATCGGCCCCTGCTTGGAGCACAAACTGAGTCAGCTATAGAAAATGGATAGATGCATTAGAAAGAGCCACACAAAACCAGCAACACAGCACTAACCTGGTCCAGAAGAATATCCAGGCCCTGGATGGGGATTCGTCGTGTATGCGAGTTACTAGAGGATTCGGCACGTGTCGCAAGTAGCGTGGTGCCTGCCGCTAAATCCGATAGTTCCCTTTCCTTGTTATACTCGTCCTCCAAGAACTTGCGAACTTTCTCTCTGATTTCCTGGCGTCTGTCCTCGTTTGATGTCCGATGCTCCTCGCGCAGACTAATCAACGGTTGTAGATTCAGTGTGCGGCGGTTTCTGGCCTCGAGACTAGCAAGGTCTGACGGAATCTTACTTCCACCGATATTGAATTGCTTCATCCACGCCTGTTTGTCTATTAGGGGGTTTTGAGGCTCGGGCCTTTGTCGTGCCTCAGAAACATATTCTTTGCACTCCGTCAGCTGGGTTTGCAAACTCTGCTTGAGTGTGATGATGCTGCGGAGCTGTTGGATTTGCTTGGACACCGATGGCTCCGCTTGTTGCAGCAGGCGCGAAAGATCGGGGAATTGGGATATTTTTGAGGTGCTCATCGCCTTACTGTTTGGTAGAAGTAGACTCTGATTGCCCCCATTGCCCTTGGAACCAAATGTATGCCCCATGACTTCAATCGACATTCGCCAAAGTTTCATCATTGCAATGAGATCCAAACGGCGATCTTTGAAAGGATTCACGTTGTTCTGAAAATACGGATTGAGCTAAAGGTAATGAAAAGCAGAGTTGTATCTGGCTCTTACGTTTCTGACATCCTCCTCCAGTAGCTGGAACACCGGGGTCGGGAGATTGAATGCGGACAAGCTACCTTCAAGTCTGGGTTTACTTTCGAAGTTCGTCAGCATGTTGTTGATGCTCTCTGGATTTACAATAAACAATTCAGTTAACGACCTGGATGATGAAAATCCCACAAGACCATGTCGTTATACCCATCTGCTTGTAGTTCTCCTCAATCCATCCTATGGATTTCTCCCAAGAGTCTCTAGCTTGTTGTACACGGACCTTCTCGGATTTGGCTAGAGGTGACTCTATAGAGAGTACAGGTTGGATATCTTTCTGACTCAAACGAAGTTTGAGTTTATTCAGCTCCTCCTATATGATGTCCATCTAAATTAGCGACTGTCGCTATGGGCGAAGACTCGGGTCCATTCTACCTGCTCCGTAACGATCTCCTCGAAAGAGGCGGTTAAGCTTCTCGAGTTTTCGGACCAATGCTCTTGGATCTTCACTCTCTCCTGTGCATTGCTCAAAAAAGTATCGATTTGCTTTTTTATGTGATGCTACCGAGTTACTAGTCAGTCATTAAGTTTCTAGACATGCGGCAAGAGTCGGTGCTTACTTTGAGTGTCTTCTTCAACGTGTCAGTCCCAAGCCTTCTCAATGCGTCGCTATTAATGCTGGAAACTGATGGAGCCAGGTTAGAAATGGAAATATTCGTGCTTGAACCAAGAGCGCTCTTACTTTTGGGGCGCAGCTTGGCGTCTTTCTCCATGACAGTTCTAAGAATGTGGTTGGATAATGAAAATAAGATGTTCTCAAATCTGCAGACAAGCAACATCGATCAATAACTGCTGTCACCTCAATTTATCGAACAATTCTCTATTACCGTTCGCCTCTGCCCTCATCTAAATATGACCTTCTAACCGGATACCCGACGCATATTAATCCATCTTTCTTCAGTTGCTCCAGCCATTTGAAGGCCACGTTTCGAAAATCGCGAGCTTGTTTACGGTCTTCGACTGGCCAACTCTCCTTGAATCTCTGAAGGGGAGAGTAAATTGAGCTGGGATCTGCTTTCGAACGGTATCGAGAGGTATTACCTTACGGGTTTCTTCTCTATCGAGCTTATCGAATAAAAACCAGAGCACCTTCTCTGTTACTTTGGGGCCAGCCGGGGGTTTTCCAACCACGCCAGAGGCAGCAAACATATCTTTATGGATGGTGAACTTCTCCTGAGCAAGAATGTCTGGAGTGAATTCCAAGAGCAGCAGGTTGGAATAGAAAATCCCCCTTTTTTGCTCGACTAATTTCTGCTGAGTCGCTCTACTTCTCGTAGGAATTCGGGTCGTCATGTTTGTCAAGGGGTATTTCCGGGCAAAAACTAAGAGCTATACGAGTGAATATGTATATATGTGTGTGTTCGATAGCCACTTTGGTAACGAAGGGGCACCCAGAGTCTGAGGGATAGCAGCAAGCAGTCTAGTGAAATACCAATGCTGCCTAGCACTTGATATTTGTTTATTGTTGATGCACAGATAGATTATTTACTCAAGTCCATGCTCATCCACCGCGAACTCTTCCAGCGCAATTCACATCATTGGCATCATCAGCTAAAATTTATTGGCCCTCGGTCAGCCCGCAAAAAAAAATCCATTGAATAAAGGTGATGATGATCCTTATTATTGCCTTCTTTCCCTACTTGGTGTCGTAGACGTTAAAGATGGTAAGTCATCACGGCCGCCATGGTCCCGGTTTATGGATGGATGCGCGTCTCCCACGGATAGATCACTAATCCCTTTGCATCCGCAGTCTCTCGTTGTTCCTGATAAGAACCAATTCCAACACATTCTCCGTCTTCTCAACACCAACATCGACGGTAGAACCAAGGTCGTCTTTGCCTTGACCTCTATTAAGGGTGTTGGTAGACGTTACTCTACCATGGTCTGCAAGAAGGCCGATATTGACCTCACCAAGCGTGCTGGTGAATTGACCAACGAAGAGTTGGAACGTATCGTTACCATCATCCAAAACCCTCTTCAATACAAGATCCCCAAGTGGTTCCTTAACAGACAAAAGGACATTGTTGACGGCAAGTATACCCAAGTTTTGGCTAACGGTCTCGACAACAAGTTCCGTGAAGATTTGGAGCGTATGAAGAAGATCCGTGCTCATCGTGGTCTTCGTCACTACTGGGGTCTCCGTGTTCGTGGTCAACACACCAAGACTACCGGCAGAAGAGGAAGAACCGTTGGTGTCTCCAAGAAGAAGAACTAAGTTTTTCTTGGATTTGTATGACATTCTCACCCGTTTCCATGCTACTTGTTACAATTGGAACAATAAATCATATTCAAAGCTACATTCCCAACCCAGCCATATCGAGCTACATGCTCAAATTTTCTTACGATCAGGTTAAATCAACGCCGCAATTGTTTTTTTCTTTTTAGGGAGAAAAAGCTCCCAGATGAAGTGATGTATAACTTAACCACGGTTGAGACCGTATAAATCATCAGCCGACTTCCTGACTACCTCTACGCTTGGAAAATGAGTTCTGCCCAATGCACACCTCCGTTGGAGGAATGTCCTCTTTGCTCACAGAAAGTTGTGAAGCAGCGGCTAAGTTTCGAGTTTGATTTCTTTATGTGTGAAAATCCAAAGGTACCGTGCTCTTCCTTGGCAGCTTACTTCGCTTGTTCGCTTTTCTCATCAACGTCCACATTTTAGTGCTCTTTTCCGTTCAGTACTGCGGAGTTTGACGACTGCCTCATAGGGGATCGTTCACTCCCTGCCGAAGCCAAGAAAATCAAAAAACGTAAAGCCACCTCACCCGATTCAAGTAAGACTAAGGTTTCGAAACGAAAAACTACACCCAAGATTGCCGAACCACAGCAATCAACAAAAAACCCCGTCCCACTTACGAGCGCCTCAGCAACCTCCAATCTAGACAACACACACTGCCTTTTAGCAGACCTCGAAAAAATCATGTCGCCTGACCAACCGCTTCCTTTACTCGGCAATTGCGGTGAAAGCCATAGAGCTGCAGGTGCCAATAGTTCATATTCTCTAGAAGATATCGAACAGTTATTAAATTCGTCGACTCAATTTGATCTTCCAGAGTATGATTCAAACTTTACGAACATCTTGGATGATCTAAACTACACTATAGAGAACACAATCGCTTGAATGTGTTGTAAGAACGACCTTTCACCTACATCATTATTTCTAACCAACTGTTAATACTACTTCAAGGGTTTACTAGAAGTTTTTTCAGAACCATCAACCGTGGCTCTTTAACAAAGTCCTGGTGACCTCATGACCAGGGCGTGTTTAAGACGAGTACGGAACATGAAAAGCACAGGCCTTTCCTCACCATCACATTGTGTTGTTCTGAGCTACGACGCTGTAGCATCAGAGCACTTGATGTTCTGTATATAGAATTACAGCACGCATCCTCTTGGCCCTATCCATGGCTCTGAGTTTGGGTAACTTTAGTTTATACCTCTTGACGTTTACTCTTTAATGAACTCTCTTTTTATGATTCTAGTGGGCTTTGTTGATGATATCATTTGCGTATTATTAACTGATAAATAAAGCAATACTTCCTGATTCTAGGCTAACCAGGTCCGAGTGCACTCCGCTAGGTTTATGTAGAAATGGACAGAAGATGGCCTCTGCGACTCGAAGCTTTATTTCAGCAAACAACATCCGCCTGGATGTAAGAGGTTTGTTTACGTGTGAGATACGAATATGGTACAATACTTTATATGATCACAAAGACATTCCTCCGTCCACCACCAACGTCTATAAGATAGAGCACTGTAAGTTCGATAGGCTAGGTGAAGGGGAAGCACAAGTATATTACCTGGCCAGTAATGTATTTTGCTTGTGCCAAAAACATGGCTGCGTCGGCAATTTCCTACACATTTGATGTCAGAAGAAGCTCGAGAGAATTCATCAAAACCCTTGGTACCTCAGGTGCCCCGAACCTTCTCAGAGCAATTCGCTCAATCAAGTCTAGCTTGCTTACTTCGGAAATCCCTGATGTTACAAAAGAGAATAAACAACTACATCCACTGTGTGGAAGGGGCCAATTCACTCACCACTAGTCATGTCTGTGTCGATGAAACCCGGCGCGATCGCATTGACACGTATGTTTTTAGGTGCCAGCTCCTTTGCCAATGATTTGGTGAAGCCTGGGGTGGAATGTTTCTCACATTAGGCGAATACACGCTAAAGACCTCGATTGATCCAACGCTACCTATGAGCCCGGCTTTAGAAGCGCTGTAGACTGATTGACCAACATTTCCCGAGAGCCCAACAACGCTCGACAAGTTGATGATGCAGCCTTGTAACAAATAGCTAAGTGGCTGTAATGCAATACACTAGTGTGCAAAGTGATAGTTACCTTCGCGAGACTTCAGCAGCGGTCTCAACAAATATTTGGACATATTGATGGCTCCGACCAGATTCGTATTCAGTATGGCATCTATATCTGACTGACGAACACGAGCAAGCAGCCCGTCGTGGGATATTCCTAGGCACTCACCATCAAAGAGGGCCACGTTTGAGAGCGCAGGAATAGCCTACTTACCAGCCGCATTAATCAAGCATTTTACCGCTCCTTTAGCTGAGATTTCCTAGAAATTTTGGTTTTAATCGCCGCTTCCGAATATTTAATTTGTTGAGCCGAGACCAGTACTTTGCACGCACTCTCCACCTCCTCCACCCGGCTGACATCACAAACAAGCCCAACATGCTCCACCGTACTGTTTATCTCTCCCAACTCGGTCGCAACTCTGTTGACAGCTTGGGTATTTCTTGACAAAACGAACACTTGATTTCCTTGCGAGGCAAATGACCTTGCTATGCTCAATCCGATACCGCGAGTACCGCCGGTCACCACCACAGAACCGCTTTTAATAACTGGGGTGTTTAATGAATCGATGAGTATATACAGCAAGTTGCTTTGAAGTTGTGTGGACCCATACCCGACATGGAAAACTATTCTTCACCTAACCTTGCTGGCAATTTGCAGTACTAAACCTCAAATTGAGTAATAAACCAAAATTTCCGAGATATTTGGATAAATCGCATCTGATCAAAATCCTCCGAAGCATGGTGAACTTTTTTTTTCCAATGAAAAAATATTCTGGAATAAGTAGGTGCGGTCAGGCTGGTTTGTGTAGGACTTCTCGTGAACGTTCAAGAGACATAACGAAAGATGAGTCTCAAGATAAACCTACAATTCAGGTATTTGGTCCTTTTGCGTATATTTCAAGTCAAAAGTACCACTATTGGTTGCTAACAGTGAATGATCCTTAGCGGTGGCATGGAGCTGTTGTTCAACAACGAGAAGGAGAAGGTTGTTGAGATTGGGGCAGTCAATGCTAAGGGACAACCCACCAACCTAGAGGACCTCATTGCGTACATCAAGGAGAATGTACTTGCCGAAAGACCCGAGCTTTTTGTTAGTGGGAACACTGTGTAAGTATGCCCGCAGAATACCTCAAACACTATGTAAAAACTCACTTATTTGAACAGTCGCCCAGGCATTCTCGTTTTGGTGAACGATGCCGATTGGGAGTTGGAGGGTGAGCTGGAGTATCAACTTCAAAATAATGATGAGATCGTCTTCATCTCTACCCTTCACGGCGGTTAGTTTCTCCGTAGGTAAAGGCCAGTGTAGTGTACATCTAAAGTCTGACTGGGTCCTACTCTATATGTTCATTTCGACCAATCCTCCTACCCTCTTTCCCCCCTCTTCACTGACTACTACATATCGTATAATAAATCCATGTAATCCGAGGCAAAATGGTGGCATCTTGGTGGCATCCATGTATTCTGAGGAAATAGTGGCGGGATGAAGATCATCAGCTGATTTTATGGAACGTGGTTTGATGGACTCGGTTTTGGGCCTTTGACGGCCTGAGTGAATTCTAGATGCTCTATTGGATGTACGCCAACCTAGACTGAGCCACTGATATGAGGAGACTGGGCGAACCATGGCTAGCGCTTAGAGACTGGCAAGTCAAGGATCTCACTACCCCACACCCTACAGCTACCCCACATCAGCACACATTCCTCTATAAAACCAAGTGATGAGCTGTTAAGTCTGAGAAGCCACACAGACTTCGGCGGCTAATCCTCGACTTTATTTGATAGCATGTCGGCTATACGCCCTCCGGATTCGTCCGGAAAGGGATGACTTGTTAAATCCTATTCCTGGATATCCGAGGTTCATTTTTAGAAAGTTCCAGGTAGGTCACCCAGTGCTCCTATTTAGCTTCCCAAGGGCCTGGTTGACCATCTAGTCTGAAAGTACTTCAAGGATGAGGATGGTTCAATGCTGTGTTGATGTTTTAGGAGGCGCTTAATCACAGAACAGTCATCTCCTTGAGTAACCAATGACGGGTGCACAGAAAGATTCCGATATTTTCCAATAACAATGCCAGCAATTAATTGGCAACAATACGGATATCCAGCAGGTTGAGCGGTGGCGTTCTCAGGCCTTTAAAAAGCTGGAAATCAACCTCAAAACCCTCCTAGCCTGACCAAGCAGGTTATACAATGACGACCTCCCTTTATTGTACAAGTAACGGGGAGCAATGAAGATCAGTTGTAATAATGACACTAGCCCCCAGTAATTAAAAACTGTACTACACAAAGCCTATTAACCCACCTGTACAAATCTCTTGAAGAAACTGTAATTATTTCGTACTACTGGTAATACACACACGCCCTCATTACAAGCAACAATCAGCATTATCCAACTGCAAGGAATCATACCAGCTGGCTAAGCCACTTGCAACTAGGTATCAGAGCCGATATGGTCAATTCCAGTGGACCGGAGAGATGCCTGAGGGAACAAACCTTATTGTGGAGCTTCAAAGGATACAATGCGGGTATTCAGTGCGGGTATTCAATGCGGCTTAGGTTTGATGTGGTTCCGTGGTTAAAAATATCCACAATCTATCATCGATTGTACAATCCGATGTCAACAATGCTGATCCAGATCGCCTCTAATTGTGACATTGACCGGAAGTATACCCGTTATCACCCAGTAAATTTCATTATGGCATGCATTACTTAGAGTAGGCAGTTATTTGCGTCACAATTTCATAATATCAAGTGCAGCCAGGCGGAATGGTTGCACACTCACTTTCCCATCTAACCTTGTGCGTTGCGAGAGAATCTAGTCAAGGCTAGTTCCGATTTGGGAGATTCCCATAAATAATGAAGTATTGCATGCATTACTAGTTGTGGCACCGTATACCAGCCAGCCGTTATATCCGCACTAGCGAATGAAATCCCCCGAGTAGAGATATCTAGCTCTTCCATGAAATCATAGGCGGTGTCTTGAATAATGCCATTATTTAGGCAAACCTGATCATTCCCGTTGGAGTGGGTGATGTCGTCTTAGACGAGTGCATTGCCTGTCTCTCTAACAAGGGAGAAACATGGTTTCTTGATCGCCATTGATAGACCAGAGATTTTCAACCTACTGAACGAATAAATTTATGCAACGAACAAGCCATACTCTGTTGGCTTGGACTCCTATTCCGTTTCGTCCTACCTGCTTCACTGGTTTTGGTTTCTGTTTCTAAGATGAATGAAACAGCGGGAAAGTAAAAAAGGACAGAGAGGGCCACGGCAACGCGGACCAGCCCTTGGAAGCTGCTACTCCTCGGACAAAACCCATACCCGCCCTCATACCATGCTTTAAAGAATCGGTTTCAAATCTTATCATTATTAAATCGCTGTATTGACATTTAAGCTGCTGGTGGAATACCAAAAATGCTTTATTGATTTAATTTATACATAATGCATTACACTGCTCCATATCTGGAATCAGGGTCAGTAAGATATATCCGATATTCCTTGCCTCTTGGCCAATCAGAGCGCTGCCAAGCTAAATGATCAACCGATGCCAGGCACAGAGTAGCTCCAAATAGAATGGAGTATAAATAAACGGATAGATAAGACAGGTCAGTACTGAATGAGACCTAGATGAATATGGGCGGATAGGAGGGGGGAGGTTTGTCCAGATTTACCAGGGTATCCGAACTTTCTCCCACATATCGAGCTGAAATACACGTTTGATATTGAAACCAATGTGTTTTTATCAGCATGTGTAGGCTTTTATCATGCGAATTATTGATTGTTTTGTTCCTTGATCAGATCCTGGATGCGCTCGAGATTTCTCTATATAAGCAGGTCAGCTGCCATGGTTGCCAACCAGGCTCATCGTCACCAATTTCAAAACTAAGCCTTTGCTTGCTGGTTTCTTCGATCGTTTAGAAGTATCTCTCAACCGTTATCTTTTGTAAATCTTGTATATATCCCTCCACCCTATCAAGACCAATTTGATTATGGCTGCAAACAACATGACCCAAGGTGTCGTTGAAGGTGAAGTTAGTGATGTGTTTGACGCATTCATTGATCCCAAGTATGTGTCCGAGCCCCAAAACCAGGATATAAGCAATGCTGATTTGTTTCGCCTGTACTTTGGCAATGAGTTGTCTGGTCAACTCCCACCTTCAAGCCAAATTACTCCCTCCGTGACTAACCTGAAGACTGAGTCAACTGATATTGACATGCTACTTGGCAACCTTCTGGGTTCGGAGCCAGCCTCTCAATTTGGTGTGGCGGACTCCACGCTGCTGTATGGCCCACCCAACCTTATGCACTCAGTTCAGCCACCCACCGTCTCTCCAACTCCCGTTGTCAATCCCAAAAACACCACCACTACCACCACCATCGCCCCCTCCTCCCCCACAGCAGCCCCCTTGCCCATCGCTCCGTCTCCTCCCAAGTCTACTCACCGCACCTCTTCGGCCGAGTTGGAGGCGGAGCTCGACCCAGCCAACCCCAACTTCCAAAATCTCAGCTCCAAAGAGCGCCGACAGCTTCGCAACAAGATATCGGCAAGAAACTTCCGTGTCAGAAGAAAGGAATACATCTCTACCTTGGAGCAGCAAGTCCAGCAGTACCAGAACGAAATCAAGTCAATCCGGGACTCAATGTCCAGGATGGAGGATGAAAACAAAAGATTACGTCTGGAGCTGGAGGCGATGCGCAACAAGTCTGATGCGCATGTTCCCAACAATGATGCCGATTCTCCAGTAGCCATGGAGATTGAGGTCAAGGAAGAGAAAAGCACAAACCCTTCGTTCAAGCTAAAATCGGGCGTTAGCTCCCTTTCTAGCACTGAACCATTCAATAAGGACGTTCCCAACTCCACCGCCTCCTGCGCTTCTCCACGGTGGCAAGATAGCCGGGTGATTGTCCGTTAAATGGCCAATGGTTTTCCCTGTATATTAAGAACTTCAATCCAAAAGCCATATCTTCACTTAATGCGTATCTAAAAAAACCCCGCTCGAAATACAGGACCCCCATCCCCCTTTCCTCACCCTTTTGAGACACGAGTCACCATCTCGCAGGATCTCTACCACCCATATGTACATAGCACCTATTGGGAAAACCATACTTTCCTCTTCACCAGCTACATTGAGCAGCACTCATTTCAAACCTTGATTCCCCCAGTATCGGTGCGTCAAACAAAACCTTCACTCCGGTTCAAATTTTCATTGTTTCGAGTCCAAAATTCATAAAAGATTTCATCAACTGTGTACACTATACCTCTTGCCACATCGATTTGTGAATTGGATCTAACTCAATACACCTTTAACCCAGGATCCTAATTGCCGAACATTCCGTGGGGAATTTCAGCATCACACCATTGTTCTCGAACCCCATTTGCTCCCTACTCCCGCCCCGCCAAACCATTCGAATCATAATTGGATCATATTCGGTGGCTTTCAAAAATAGAACAATTTATTGAAGCTGATTATATACATATATTAAGGCATCACACGGCTCGGGTAAGGATTTACAACCTAAAACGGAACATCAGGTTAATCCAGGTTATCAATGAGAATCGGATATTCGGATGAATGAAGAGGTTCAGATAGGAGCGAAAGAAAATTAACTCGACATAGTACTTAGTAAGAGTACTTCAGTTGAACTATGTAATCATCACAGTGCCTTCTTCAATATTCCATTCCGAAATAGAAAAGATCACTTACTATTATTGTGAGCCGGTTAGCCGTGAAGCAGACTTGAGCAACTGTTTCATCTGCAAGAGAGGATTAGAATAATGAAATATCATATAAATTGGAATTGTGGGGTTGAATGTATCAGATAGGAGCGAAAGAAAATCAACTCGACAGAGTACTTAGTAAGAGTACTTCAGTTGAACTATGTAATCATCATAGTGCATTGAAATGGGTTCTCAGTTGTGTAAGGTACTTACATTGCTGTCGTTTTAGACTCGCACCACTCGCCGTAGGGCCAACACTAAATACACTGAGAAACATGTTAGCATATTGCTTTAGGTAGGTAACGAATGTAATTCCGTATGAAGGTGTCAGATAGGAGCGAAAGAAAATTAACTCGACATAGTACTTAGTAAGGGTACTTCAGTTGAACTATGTAATCATCACAATGACCATTCAAACGAGAATGTAATAAAGAGAAATAGACACTCACCATAAAGAACTAAAGTGAAAGACTACTGACAACAGCTGAGTATTATTTATACACGCACAAGTAACGTTCACTTCCACCAGAAAAAAAAATACTCGCGGCATAAGCTAGGGACCCTTGCCAAAAAAGAAACTTCTCGATTTTATCCAAGTGCAAAAGAAGCTTAATAATATGCCAAGTTCCAAATCAACTTGGTTTATATTGGAGATTTGCATGAAAGAAAATAACTATTATTCTCTCGAATTGATGGTTTGTTTACCTTCAGCGTAACGAAAATTATCAAGCCCTAGTCATAAACTGACAATAGCTAAAGTGGCTTCAAGTGTGATATCTGTGCCTTTTTACGCATCCGTTTCCTACTAAAGTAAAGATCACATGGTGAATTTCTCTGGTATTGTCCAATTCTTCTGAAACAGAAACCTTCACAAGCTAATGAATCTGGTTGGTGATTAACAGCCCAAACGCATTTGCCACCAGATGCCGACGAAGTGACCTTGGGTGAAGTGAACTTTGAGCTATGTATGGAGTGTTCGTATCGTATCATATTTCCCGCTCAGATACTTACCAAGTATCCGTCGATCAACCATTAGTAACACTGAGGGGTCCCCAAGATCCCAATGTTAACAAGTACGTAAGAGCGGAGGTAAGCTCAACGCCAAGCCTTTTTGTTATGACTGTTTCCCCTAATTGCTGGTTCCATAGGGCGTATTATATCCTCATATCGTTGTGCCATATGATGTATGCCAACCCGCTAGAGCGGTCCCCATTCAACGCCCTCTTGGATTGAAGAACGCACCGGTGGCAGTGAAGCCTTGGTGGGAAAGCAAGCTGGAGAATGTTCCTCTGTGGTTGGTGGTGGCTCACTTTGATACTTTTATCGAGCGCATGTTTATCTGGACAATGTTCTACAGGAAGATTGGTGATCTGATTCAGTACGGCCTAAACATGGCCGAGGAATTTATCGAGCCGTTCAAAAACTCTTTCCTGCAGGTACATCGACAACACGAAAGCCTGGATTCAGAGCGTCGTTTTAAGCCATGTGCATTGTTGTTTAGCCCACCGTAGAATTGCCTACGGATCAGAAATCCCACAGCCCAGTCAAGGCCTATTCCTGGCATCCATACAAGCAGATGTTCGCAGTTGCCCATAGAATGGACGTTGTATACGTGTATGACATGAATTCTGAAGGTTCGTGAAAAGAATCAAGTGCTATCACATCCATAACACGTCCTAACTCTGTATTACAGCCTGGTTCCCGCAAGGACTTACTCACGAGTTCCAGAAAAACATCACTTGTCTTGAGTGGAAACCTAACGCAGGCGCCACCTTGGCCGTGGGAACAAAGTACATTCCATCTCAGTGCCTTTACCATCCACATCTTCTCACAGTGTCTTTTCTAGTAATGGCGTTTGTCTCTGGAGATTGTTTTTGGATTTTGGCGAGGGAGTCGCCCAAGATCCACTAACTGCCACCACGGTTCCGTCTGTTCCTTGCGCCAGAGAGTCGGAGGGCGCTAGACCAGCGTGGATGAACTTTTTGAAATACCCTGGACACACACACATCAGCTCATTGTCATGGGATCCTTCTGGGCAGTATCTTGCAACCGGATCGGCTGCAGACGGATCGGTACTCATTTGGGATGTTGCTTTGGAAAGCGCAGTCCCATTGAGAAGAATCGGCGGCGGGGTTGTAACTATGGCATGGAGCCCCAATGGTGCATACCTCTGTGTTGCGCATACGTAGGTGGCGATTTACAAGTATTTCATCCGGTCCCTTCGTAACACACCTTTACTTCACCACAGCAACAAAGTAATTAGAATTTGGGAGACGAAGACATGGGAGAGTCGAACTCTGCCGAACCTTGGGGGTTTGCCAAAGGTATAGTGTTCGGACGACGCCCTTCATCTGAGCATCAAACCGATAACTCCATATTCTCTGTAGAGCATCTGTTGGTCCCCAGATAGCCGGAATCTACTCTACTCCATCCAGGGTGAGGCGATCATCCATATCATTCATCTGGTGAAGCCTGCGCCCTTCCTCGATTTCCAAACCAGTGCGCCCCAAGATTTGACCGAATTCTCGACACAGACTGCATCTGGAAGCGTGCTAACGTAAGCGCACCTCGTGTTCGCCAACCGCAACTCTCTTACTGACATCATGTTTTGGCTATTGGTAGTGTTGGCGGACCGATTCGACAACTTGCTCTTGACCAGACTGGGGAGCGATTGATCGTCAGTTTTGATGGGGACGCAGAGGGCTCGGAACTACTGGCAATTTTCCTTGTGAGGCCAACTTCATGGCTAGGTGATACAAATCCCTTGATGCCCAGGTGAGAGCGTACACATGGATCCATCACATGTTTGAAGAATCCTCATCATTTGTATTGGATCTAGCGGCTTCATCCGAGGACCCTGCTGGGGCATAGGAGAGGCGCATTCAGAAGTCGAAAGCAACCCCAAGGCTGTGACCATGCAGTTTGCAAACCAATTTTCGCGAGGCTCCTTGTTGAGTGTGGTAGGCAACGAACATTGGGAATTTACTGATCAATTCACGCCAACTTAACCCATTTGTGTTAATCTAGTGCTGGGAAAACGGGAAGATCGGATTCATTCCCTTCTATTTCACTTCGGAATCCAAGCTTCGCAAATCCAACGATGGATTGCGTGGTTGGTAGAATGATGTATGGCGATTGATTGTTGGTTTACTCGGGCAAAATAAACAAGAATGTATAGAACGAAGCTGCGTTTAAGAGGCTTTATTTGGTTTCTAGACTATAGTGATCGGTTTAGTTAACACCAAGCAACTCGACCTCGAAAATCAAGGTGGCATTGGGAGGGATCAATCCAGGGAAACCACGGTCGCCATAAGCGTAGTCACCAGTGATGGTCAACTTGGAAACCTCACCAACAGACATTTGAGGGACACCTTTTATGTAGGAGAGCATGTTAGTCGAGGTATGCAGGGCATGTTTACTGTGATTTCACAGTACCTTCTTCCCAGCCACGGATAACTTGTCCAACACCGATTCTGCAGCTGAAGGGCTTTCCACGATCGCGGGAAGAGTCGAACTTCTTGCCACTCTCAAGCTATTGATAACATAAAGGTGAGTCGGCAATGGCCACTAGTAAGGTAAAGAAGGGGCAGCTTACAGTGCCAACATAGTGGATGGTAACTTGGTCACCCTAAAAAGCATCGCTGTTAGTAAAGGTGCTGGAAACGGTAGCATTTGGTCTTGTTTACCTTCTTGGGGAAGGTTTGTCCATCACCAGCCTTGATAACTTCACGAGTAACACCCATTATGAATAATAAAAGAAAAAGGTGAGGAACCCGTAATGAACGATTCTAGCATTTAAACTGCCTTATCCCCGAGTAACCAATCAACGGATTTGTTTTGTGTGATGTCATTTTTGCAAAATTCATCTGACGCGGGTTTGATTCGCGTGAGGTACAATTTGTTCCGAGGAATCAAGGAATATCGGTTTTTTCTGGCCGATGCCAAGCCAAGTTGGCTGTGGACAAGCGTGAGGGATACAACCATCGTAGTCTTTTAGGGTAGAAATGAGTTGAATGCGATTCTAGCCAATTGGTGATAGCCTCTTTCAATATATACATTTAGGCGTGTATCTAATCAAGCATTCCAAGGATTTATCTCCGGGAATAATATGGGCATTTTAAATGAATTCCTGAAATATTCATCCAATCATGTACCTTTACATCGATCACTTACAATCGAATAGGTTGTCATATGATAGATCCTGTTGCCTCTCCAAAGCTATAAATGAGTAGGGAGTGAGAGGAGGATATTGTTATTCTTCGAAATATCAACGTCATGTCCGGATATCCTCCCAACCAAGGTTACCCCTCACAAGGTTATCCTCCGCCTCCTCAAGGTGGGCCTCAGGATAATGACCGGGCCTTTTTCCCTGGAGGGTTCCACTTTGGTGGTCATTCGTCACAGCACCCTCCTGCTCCAGGCCAAACTGGCCCATACAGCCCGCCTCCTACGCAGGGTGGTTCTCAGTATCCACCAAATGGACCACCTTCCGGTCAGCCTCATTTCCCGCCAAATGGTGCTCCACCTGGTCAATCCGGTCCTGCCTGTCCTCCAAATGGCGCTCCACCTAGTCAATCCGGCCCTGCCTGTCCTCCAAATGGCGCTCCACCTGGTCAATCCGGCCCCACCCGTCCTCCTAACGGCGCTCCACCTGGTCAAACGGGCCCCTCTCATCCTCCAAATGGTGCTCCTCCCGCTCAGCCTTGCCCACCAGGTGGCGCTCCAAATGGCCAAGGCAGCTCGGCAACTTGCACCAATACTAAGAGCTCTCCTCAAGGGCCACCACCCGGTGCCGCTATCTGCCCTCCCAATCCTAACGCTAAGCCCAATAGACCAATGCTGGACTGGGTTTATGCCTCTGGGGGGTAAGTTTACTTTCTTATTACCTAAAAAAAGCGATCTTCTAAACTTTATTCCATACATATAGCTCCATCCCTCCCAATGCCGTGCAGGGTGGCGTAGAATCTGATGGAAAGCCATTGTTTATCGCGAGACAATTCTACCAGGGTGGTCTGCATGTTGGTAAAGTTGGGCCACATCTTAAGAGTATCTCGCTTGGGTATGACGGAAAGGAAATCAACCTCAAGGACTACTACGTGCTATGTGGTGATGCTCGTCAATTGCGTTGGGTTGAATGCCACGGAATCTGTAACCCAGACAACTGGAGACCGGTCGAGGCCGGTCATGAGAGCGATGGAAAGCCTCTCTTTCATTGCCAAAACTCGCTACGGTGGGGGTGAGCACGTCGGCAAGGTTGGATGCCACCTGAAAGGAGGCATGTGCTTTGGGTATGGTGGCAAAGAGAAGACAACCAAGGATTCATATTTCGTGCTGGCCTACTTATGATCAAGGCCGTCACGCGCAGTAAATAATCAACATTTTTGAAAGTGTATCATTAAAGAAAGCATTTGTTTAATAAAGCCAAAATCTTACAATTGAATACTTCATTGTGGGTCACTCGCCTGATGATTTGTCCAAAATTTTGGCGAGTAGATGAATAGTACAGTGACTGCGGTTAATGCTGTTGTTGAGTGGCCACAGGCTCCAACGGTTCGAATAGGGAGACATTGTTCATCATACCTAGATCATCTGTACAGTTATTGGGGAAGTGCAGGCCATTGCCAACGCTAAAGATACTCCTGTAAGTCAAGATTATAGTTGAATAGAGAAATGGTGGTCAATACCTGTTTGAGGTTGGCACTGGTATGTAGAAAACCGGATCAGTTAGTGCCAAATGAATAACGACGTACGTAGAAGTATACCTACCAAACCATAACCACCACACATTCCCCATGACAGCTCGCCAGTTGTTTTCTCTGCCGAGATCGTAGATGTTTTCGTTGTTGCCTCCGCTCCTGGTGCTCTGTAAGTCCTCGATGGTGGTCTGGTTGTTGAGGAGCAATTTGGTATGGTATCGGGTCAGAAGTAGAGTGCCTGAGCCTGCTACTGCAGCAACTGCGAGAATGATCCCCCATTGAGTGTCTATAGTATTTCCGGACTGAAAGAGGATTAGAGCAGCCAAAGACGGTGAAACCATCAACGATCCTTACTTTCGCTCTGTGCACCAGTGGAGGAATGATCGAGGCCACGACTAAGATGCAGAAGAGTGATGTATAGAGGATAAACAGGTAAAATAGTTTGTAGTTTCCCCAACCCACACATTGGTTAATCCTAAGCCGGCGTCAATAGATGTTGCCGAATAGAGAGTGGTTATTCCTTACCATATGCAGTGACTGACAAGTACTCTTTAGTTAGGGAGGATATCAAGGGAACCAAGAGAGCCAAGGGAACTTACTGGTCCATTTTAAGAATGCACCTATTGCATGTTGAGCAATGGTGACATCGCGACGGCTTAATTACCTCACAAATATTACAGAATCTGCTATTGGGTGATATGTGCGATGATATATACTCGGACACTACTGTCGTCCGGCTAGCGACCGGGGAGTTCTTCGTTGCTTCTGATGGAGGTGGTCCCTGACTGGCCGTGTCTTCGAGGTTGGCCGCTTCGCAGGTACTCACTTCTCCGAACTCATTTTTCTCGGACAAGGCTGGCTGTGTTTGCCAGGGATTATGGGGGATTTTGGAAGGATATTCCGCAGGATCTTCTGTTCCCTCCGGATTCTGCGAATGGGCAGGGAGGTTTAGGAGTAGGCGAGGAAAGGGTGCTGTAACTTTCCAATTACCGGCTTCGGATTTCCAGGGCATTTTAACAAAACCCTGAGGTAGGCAAGAAGGAGGGGAAGGAAAACCACGTGAAACAGCACTATGTATGCCACTATCAACCTGAACATTAGCACCATTACTTTTGAGTGCGAGTTTTAGCCGAGTATACCTCCTTGAGCGTAGGAGTCTTTCTTGATTAGAGCAACTGTTTGTAGGAGTTAATAAGTCGTCCAACGAGTACTTTTCGTAAGCAGCTTACCTGATAAACGAATTATATATACATAATATGTCCAGCTTAAAAGAGCAAATACTATAGCTATCGGGAAGTACTCTTGTACTTTGGTAACAACCTTGCTGCTTCCCATAACTTGAGTAGACTGCTCTTAGCTTTCGAAGAAGGCGAAGGATTAATTGTGTAAGCTGAACTGGTTGATGGGTGAGTCTAGCAGGAAATCTGAATGGGCATTTTATGCAAGGGATACTGTATATTCTTTGTCTTACCTGGTATGAGCATAAGGGTCACACTGCGTGATAATTAACCACAATCTACATAAACAAATCACATGAAGTACAACCAAGTCGCCAATATCCTAAACCATGGGGGTTTCTGTAGGATCGAGGTGTGGGTTGATGATAGCTCTGATTTAACCCAGTTTATTCCTCTGCAGCTTATGTAAGGTTTATCAAACATTCCATCCTTCATATAGG